>WTSP01016872.1:16667-71393 GCA_025331215.1 Actenoides lindsayi
AGTCGGGTTCCCCCCCACCCCCCCCTTTTTCTTCAGCCCACCGGTGTTCCAGACCGCCAGCTGCGTTGCGATTTAGTAAGATGGTTTAGTGGCGCTGAATTCCCCCCGCCGCTCGACCGGGGAGGTCCTGAGTGTTGCGAGGCTGACCAGATAGTGATCGAGACGTGTTCCTCTTTCTGTTAATGTAGTGGATAGTCTCTCAAACACCCGTGCGTGCCTCTGGTCTGTGTAAGAGCTTTTTGCGCTTTACTGTGTTTAATGTCGCTCGCTATGGAATTTATATCCCAGTCCGTGTATTATTTCTTGGAATACATAGCTATTGTGTAGTTTCTAAAAGCTTTAGAGGCAGTTATTTGCATGGTTTGTTAGTGTAAGACATGATCAGGTGTTTTGGTGCAGACAGAACTGGTCTTGATTTGCCTGGGCTCTGAGGAATGATATTTGTCATGTTATCTTAAATACCCACTTTGAATTTGGTGAAGGAAAAAAGTGCTTTTTGACTTAGGACTTCTAATTAAAGCTAGAGTATCATAATAGCTGCCAGTTTATACAGTACTGAAGTCCATTTCAAAACACAGATATTTTAGTAGACTCTTAACTTACAAAGCATGGGCTGCTATCGAGTCCTAAACAAGATCCCTGTGCAAATGATACAGCAGAGAGGCGAGCATTCTCAGAATGAACTTTCTGTGAGGCTGAGAAGATATTGCAAAATGCTGCAATAACCTTTGGCTAACATAAGCCAAGAAGTTGCAAAAACACATGCTTTGAGTTGCGTTGTTTGGAAAGGGAGAGGGCAAGAGTAAAGTTCATTTCTTCGCCCTTGTCAGTGTCAAGCATGTGGTTCTAGACTGTTTTGTTTGGGTTTTTTTTGTCCATTAAAGGGAAGGTAATAAGAACTATGAATAGTGTATGTATGTCATAATAAAAGCTGTCTATGCAGCTGTCTATAGCGCTTCGATTTTATATAAGGAAGAAAAGGTATATTTAAATATACCAACTAAGCAAGGTAGGAAAAGGTACAGAATAATGTTTGTTTTGCCAGGGAGCATTCGATTCCTATTGGAAGGGAGCAGACATAGCTTTAAGAACAAAATCACAGCTTTTGATGTTTCAAACAAAACCCAGTAAAGTGAGGATGTCAGCTATGAATTTTAAAGGAATTACAAGCCACTGACATTCTCTATTATAAAATCTTGTAAAAACAGGAAAACGTTGTATCTTGGAGGTAATTTTCTTTTTGTACTTCTAGTAGCAACCTGAAATACAATGACAAATGCATTTCTCCTCTTCCCTTATCGTGTTATGCTTGTTTTCTGTAGGACAGATGGACAGATAGGCCCAAGGTGGCCTAATGGGTTAGTTATTGATTAACTATTTTCCCAACATGGTCAGCACTTTGAATTTCAGGTATAAATGACCAAGTGTTTGCGTTCATCTCTGACTCCAGCCCTCCCTGGTTGGGGGAGGTGCTGGCTTGTGTGTTCTGTAAATACAAATACAAAAAAGGTGGGACAAAGACATAAAAGTGCAAGTTGTTACATTGATATGTGAGCTTTTTTTTTAATGGAAACAACTGTGCAGTAACCTCAGATAAACATTTTGAAAAATGCTGTGAGCATTAGTAGTAATGCCTGAAGAAAGTCTCATTTTGTAATATGTAACAGGTTCTCTGTCTAGCTGTAAGGCAATAGAGTTATAAGTTTTCTTAAATGCAAATGCTGAATAGGAGCATTCAGAACAGGTCTCTAGACTACTCCGAGTTTAATACTTGCTAAAACAATAATCTTGGGTGTCTTGAAGAAAAAATTACTTAAAATAATTCAAATGTGTTGTGTTCATTTTAAAGAAAATTAGGATTTAGACAGTTTTAAATGGTGAGTTTTCAGAACAGTCTAATTTCCTTACTGATTTGGGGGCCCTGTAGGAAAACTGATTCCTTGTAAAATAAGTGCAAAACATACTGCAGAAAATCTTACTCTTTCACAGTACTCTAGGGTGTTACCTGTACGTAGAATCAGCATAGGCTCAGATAGCTAGAGGTGATAGTGCTTTTCCTGACAATACCTTCTATCTGAAAGACTTTGGGTTTTGTCTTAACTACCCTTCTGTTTGCAGCTTGTGGAATATGTGTTTTTCTGAGATATGTAGTCGGTAATCCTATCAACTTTTTAGTAACGTTAATTTAATTTTGTATTTTAGGGTAAAATCTTTGGAATATCTTTTCATGCATTGCCGCAATCACTCGTGCCAGAATACGGTTATATTCCGAGGTAAATTAATACTGTGAATTTAGATTTATGTTTACTCTCTTTATAGTATTGAACTCTTGTCAGAAGAGGACATGTAATATTTATTCCAACCCTGCTAAAGCTTATGGGGAATATAAGAAAAAGTTCAGTTGCGGAAGGAAGGATGCAGAAGTTAGATGGGGAACTCGGAGCCGCAGCTATCATTTGGTTGTATTTTGTTGGGGAAAACTATCCTGTATATTGTTTTACCTATTTATCACAAAATAATTTTTCTGGAAGAAACAAGCTTTTTTCTGAGTGTCAGAAGTATGTCGCTGTTCTTTCCTCAGCTTCCTTGTTGATACTTGTGAATATTTGGAAGAACATGTTCATACCGAGGGACTCTTCAGGAAGTCTGGATCTCTTGTTCGTTTAAAAGCTTTAAAGGTATTCTCTAAAACACTGCATACTGTGAGGACATTGGTTCAGGAATGTTTTCCCAGAATTATGTAAGCATGGGAAGCCTGTAAATTAACACATGCAATCTGACAACATCGTCTGTTTCAATACCCTAGTTAGGTAAAGCATGACAAAACTGAAACTAAAAATGGGGAAGATGTGGCTGTCTTTTCTGATGTGGGCTAGAGGATTAATGCCTAAACTTAGAAATCTGATGTTAAAGACTTCAAATCATGTTTCTAATGAACAATTTCAGAGTAAACTGGATCAAGGTGAAAACTGTCTCTCAGCTGCACTGCCATGTGATGTTGCTGGACTTCTTAAACAGTTCTTTAGAGAGCTTCCAGAACCCATCCTTCCACTTCACCTGCAGGAAGGTCTTTTCAAAGCTCAGCAGCTAGGAAATGAGAAGAAAACTGCAACTGTGTTGCTGTCATGTTTGATGTCAGACAGAACAATGGAAGCTTTGAGATACTTTTTCAACTTTCTGAGAACTGTGTCCCTAAGGTCAGTGTAAAGAGAGGGCTTGTAAGTATCTCCCACTTTCTTTAATGATTTCTATTTCCAGGTAGCTGCTGTGACTTGTTTGTGACTTTAAACTTTATCTGCAGTCAGTCATTCACTAGAACACAGTCATGGTCTTTTCTTTCATAAATATAAAATGCTTTCTTTATGAAACCTTATTTTACTGGAGACTTGACTTTCTTCCATTGTTTCAGAGCTGTATTCCTCATTCTTATTTGGAAAGCAAAAGGAGTGACAGATAAGATTAACATAGTCTAACTGGTATCTAACATTCCACAAAACTGTCTGGGTTCTGTAACCTCTTGATTTCTATAACATAGTCATGTGGTTACCTGGCCTGAGGTGCATGAATCTGCACATTCACTTGAGTGCTCACATACCAAGATTAATGACTCCGTTTGTTTGTTTGACCAACTGCATTTGTCCTATTTGTTCTTTTCTCTCTCCACTGCCTATGTCCTGATAATTTGTTTAAAAAAAAAAACCCACCTTTTCTTGTTAAGATCCAGTGAAAACAGAATGGATAGCAGTAATCTGGCAGTGATTTTTGCTCCCAACCTCCTGCACGCGAATGAAACCGAAAAGATGTCATCCAGTACAGAAAAAAAAATTCGCTTACAAGCTGCTGTTGTGCAAACACTTATTGACCATGCAGCAGAAATTGGTAAGATAAATGTTTATCAAAATGTCTTGTTGCACATATTTGTATACAGCTTAATAACTTATTTGAATGACTTTAAAAAATTTTTTTTTTCTCAACTAATTCAGGACAAGTACCAGAATTCATCTTGGAAAAGATTCCTGCAATGCTAGGTGTTGATGCTTTTCAATCTACTCCTTCACTGTGGGGCCATGAAGACAGTGAAAATGAATCTCCCAGTGGATGTAAGAGAAGGCACCGAAGTGTTGGGGGTATGTATGGTGTGTGAAAGTTTCAGCAACTAATCTAGAATTATGTTGAGACTTAAGGTGTGCTGAACCTAAACATTTGCTTCTTCCACAAGCAGAATAGATGCCTGTGACATTAGTTAGGTTTGATTTCCAAAATGTATATAAGACTTTAGTAATCACATTACTTTAGAATAAACTCAGTGTAAATATACAGTAGTGTCTGTTGTCTAACAAAGGAACTGTTTTACTTTTGAAGACTTGTGAAGCCCTTTTTTTGTTGTGTCGACTTCAAATCCTGTTGCAGAACACTGATAAAGATTTTTTTTTCCTAGTTTTGAAATTATATTTGGACACTCAAAGATATTGCATACTTTAAGTCAGGTCATGAGAAGACAAAGATATAAACAGAGTGTGTGTGTGTTTTAAATTAATTTGCGTTTTGAAGTGTCATTCTGAATTGAATATTATTGGATACTGTGTACTCTCATGTCATGGATCTGTGGGATTTTTTTTCAATTTGGCCCTTCAATAGCACTTGGTGTTTTTTGCCAAATATGGACAATCAAATAGTATACTCTTCTTCTGCATTCTCTTTGAGGAATTACTATGGAATATGTATGCTTGACTAGATTCAAATCCACTCTAACACTGTATTTTTACATACCTATAAAAATATGAGTATGTGTTTAGGTCGTGTAGTTGGAATATTAAACCTGACATCAATTGAAATGAAGTCTTTATTATTGTAGATTTTTAGCCAAGACGTGTTTTGGTTTGTTGGTTTGGTTTTTTTGGTGTAGTGTATTTTTCCATTCTGAAGAAGGAAGTACGTTCTGGAGTTGCGAAATAATGAATGTTTGTTAAAATTTGAAGGAGAAGCAGTTAGAATTTGTTAATTCTGTGGAATAGATTCTGGTAGTAGGCAGCTTCTACTCTTTCTCTAGATGTAGTAAAACATAGTATTATGACACCTGATCTATTTTCAGATATGAGTTTTTAAAAACTACCTGATATCTACCAGACACCATAAAAGAAGTACTGCAGGCCTGTAGTTTTCTAAGCTTTGCTATGAACATATGGAAATACAACTGTAGGTTACAATAGCACTTAATAAAGATACTTCCATTTTACACTTTTAACAGCAGAAAAAATAGTAACACGTCATGCATATACTTTGCTGGGCTTAATTTTGCCTTTAAGAAAATCCCAACACCCCAGAACAAAACCACATAGTTCACAAAAGTTGTACGTTATTTCTTTGCAAGATCAAAATTTGATACTTCTACATGGGCTTAACTTCTAAGCTCTAAGGGTTTTGCAGCTTCAAGATAACTGAGAGAGTCTGTGAGACTTTCTGTGAGAGACTAATGGATACAATCTAGGTTTGCCTACAAGAATCGGAAGGTATATAATTTTATAATGACCAGAAGAATTTTCTATAAGAAGCTTCTTGTTGTTCTTGCATGCGTTGTTTAGGGGTGGGTGTTTTGTTCTTAAGTATTTTTAAGGAAAATTTAATTTTTCAGATATTGTGAAAGCAACAAAAACTTATGTTGGTGAGAAAATCTGGACTATAGTTTTCTTTACATAAAACAACCCTTTAAACTTACTTGCTTTAGTTCTTTCTGAAAAAATACGAGTTAAACTTGAGTTGAAAATTAGAGCAAGACAAACTTCCTATTTAAATTTGACTGCTCGGTGTGTCTTGCATTTCAGATATTGTTAGTGGAGCATTGAATAAATTTAAATCTAACAGAACACCCTCCACTACACCTCAACAAGACACAAGCGGTAGGTATTGGTGTATTTGTACTTAAAGGCCATGCAGTATCTTCTGGATTTGTCAACTATATTCCACAAATTATTTTTTTAAATTTTTTTTAAACTGAAGAACTAGAACTTATTTGAAGATAAGTAATTGCCCTTAAATTGTTTAAAACTTTGAATATAGCTACATATTTATTGAGGATACTGCATTTTCTGTAGTTCTTGGAGCAACTACAGTCACTGCAACAGTGGGCTGTGTGGTTCTAGGATTACACAACTGAACTTCCGCTTTTTATTTAATGCACACAAAGGCTTCAGTGCAGTTGTGCAGCATTCTGCCATCTTAGGAATAGATTTGCCAAGACTAAAATTCTTTCACTCTTACTCTGTCTCTTAAACTTACAAAAGATGACTATACTTCCCCCCCTCCTCCATCCTAATGTCTGTATTTATGTGTCGTTTTGAATTTTCCTTTCTGGTACTCTAACTTGTGGGGGAAAAAATCCAACAATATAAAAAAATAATAAAACAAATACAAAACCCCCCACCCTAAGCTATACTGATTGATTGTTTTGCCTGTTCAAAATGCATGCACTTTGGCCACGCTTTTACAACAAGCAAAACATGTTTTAGTAAACTCTCAACCTTTTAAGCTGTTATTGCAAACTTTTTTTTTCTTAATTTCAGTCCTTTCATCTGTGACTCCAATGGTTCTTACTCCAAGTATCAAGCGTAAACTTCCAACTGATTGCTCTCAGGGCTTGTCCAGCAAGAAGAGGAGATCTTTTAAGCATAGTTTTGCTTTTGAGTTGTTACCAAGTAGCATTTTTAACAGCAGCTCAACACCAGCATCAGGTACAGTGTCTTCATTTCTACTTGATGCTTGAAGTGATTGTTTACAGCTTTCAATTTAAATGTACAGCCTTTCATTCTTGTTAGGCAGTCATTGATAATGTTCACTTAACAGTGTTCCTTGCACTCCTTTCCTGTCTTAGTAATAGTATGTTTATGTACATTAGTGACTGTCATGCTACATAGATAGAGAAAAAGCAGAATTCTGCTTCTTGTTTTGTTATACTGACCTATCAGATCTGCAGTTCTGATGTCCTTCCTGATCCTTTATCGTTTTCAGTCCTTCTGTATCACCTGGGTTATACTTGCATTTCTGTCTTAATACACAAATCTGTGAAGACTAGTTGAAAGTCACGGCTTTCTTCTGTCTCCTGAATACTTATATTTCACAGAGACAACTATTTAATTTTTGATATTGTAAAGGTTCTTTCTTGAATCCCATCATTTCTTGTTTTCTCTAGATGCTAAATCTCAAAACTCTATAGAAAAAGTGTTACTTTTGACAATACTTTAATACCACTTCATTCTACTAGAGTGCTTCCAACTGTCAGGCTCTTTTGCAAATCCTCATTTAATTTTGTTTGCTTCTTTGATGTGCTGCCAACTGAAGTTACAGTAAAAAGAAATTTCTAGATTGACTATGTTTATTTTGCCCAAATATATTTTTTTTCTCACTTGAGTGATGTAAAACTTCTTGCTTTTGTTTATGAAGTCATTTCGTGCTTACAATGTAATTCTTGTTTCTATGGATAAGCAAACTGAAACAGTGACATTTTCTAAAGATGGTAGTAATGCCTCTGTTTCATAAAAAAAGGTTAAGTGATAGAATAGCAACTCTTTTGTTGTTGCTTAACTGTTCTGGCTTAGTATATGAAAAAGGACACTGCAAATAATAAGACAATATAATTTTTCTTAAGTTCTTAAATTTGAGAAAGTGATCTGATGATAGCAGAGTGGAAACTTAATTGAGGTAGTGATATCAGTAGCATGCCATTAATAGTAATTAAGCCACTTCTGTGAATCCTACAAGCAACAGCTTCACTTAATATTAAATAAGTGAAAGTCATTTTAAGGCAGCACTTCACAAAATAAGCAAACAAATCCATGCAGTTTAAAAATCTATTCTTTATTAACTCTTATGTCTTTATCTGAAAAAATTGTGACAATTTTAAGATCATGCAAATATGATTTTGTTCCTGTAGTTCAGTTCGAAGCAAGCCCTTCTGTGTCTCTTGAGTCATCTCAAACCTCACTGTCTCCTTCAACTGGTGGTGAAAATCATCTGTTTAGTACAGGGAACAGAAGAAGTAAAAGGCATGCAAGCAAAAAATTATACAGGTAATTTGCCTTAATTATCAGAAACTAAATTGGAAAGGCAGGTCTTGACCCCTTGATTAATGATGTGTAAAATCTCAGTCCTTAAAATGATATGGTATTCAAAACATAGCAGAATTTTGTAGCAATCTTAAAATCACCAGATCTTTCAATGTGGCACAATAGAGCTCAAAATAAAATGAGGACTGGTATAGTAGCCTTCTGTAGCTATTAAAGCTCAGCAAGAAGGCAATAGAAGCAAACCTAGAGGAAATAACCATAAATAAGTGTCAGAAAGCTTTCATTGCCCTCCTAAAGAGGTTTTTTTGTGTGTCACTTCTTCCCCTGTCCTCCCAGGGCTGAATCAGGAAAGACAGGTTGTTTTTCTCCAAAGATTAGTCGGAAAGAAATGGTTCGTAGGTCATTACGCTTGAAGTTTGGTTTGGGGAAAAGCAACAGAGAAATGGTAAGTATTCTGCTTCTAATGCACTCTTCTTGTTAGTGTGCAAATTTTAATCCTAAGTTTTGGGCACTACTTTTCTGTAGCAGGAAGGACTTATTTTGTAATTGTGGGATCACAGCATAACTGGACCTGCCTGCTATCAAGTACAAGAAACCCTAGGTTTATTTTCATAGCAGTAACTAATCAGCTTGTACTGGGTTTGGCTGAGATGGAGCGAGAGGCTTGGGGAGGGGACAGGTGTGACAGCTAGCCAGAATTGAGCAAGGAACTATTTCATGACAAATAATGTTATACCAATAAAACTGAGATGGGGTCAGTTTTTCCAAAGTAGCAAGTACTCAGGGGCTGGCTGGGCATTGGTCTCCTTGCCAGTAGTGATTGCTTTTGCATCACTTTGTAGGTTTGGGATTTGGTGGGTTTCTTTGTTATTCTCTCCTGCCTCTCATTTTGCCTTTTCAACTCTCTCCCTCATCCTGCTGGGGAGTAGGGGGAGTGAATGACTGGCTGGATTGGAATTTACCTGCCAGCTGGGATCAACCCACCATACTTGTGAAAAGTAGTTCTTGCACTCCTGAAATTCTGCTATTACAGAGCCTATGTGCAGAATGACTATGTTCAGAGTGTGGTTAAGCCTACCTTGCTGCAGGTGGGTTCTTCTCTCGCAAGGTCTACATAGAATCAAGGGAAGGTGAAGTATGGCCAAGAAAAGGCTGCTGTGGCTGATTTGCATAGCCTTTTCCCAGAGATTCCTCTCTAAACGAGATTCCAATTTACAAGTTTATGTGAAAGTAATTAATACCTTTTTGTTTGTTCAAGAATATTGTATCGGGATGTGTGGTTGGTAATAGATCCGAAAATATCGGAAGGCGTCTTGCAAGTCAACAAGGCTTGGAAAGCAGAACTGAATGTGCAAAAAATGATATATTTTTCAGCCCATGTATTAATGAAAAATTCCCTAAGAAAGGTAAGTAACAGGATATATTAGAACATATTTTTTATATATATATATATTAGATGGGGAAAACTTTTTTGCTTTTGTAAAGCAAAAGTAACTTTATGGATAAAGGTATAAAAGCAATTGGATTAAAAGTGCTTCTAGCTAGTAGGACAAAAGTTACTTGCATATTAGTGGCTCCTGGGGAAAACAAATCAGTTTAGGACAGATTTGTGTTTCTGGTGTATTTTAGGAGTTCTTTTTAGTTACGCAAGATGAGATGTGATTTCAGTTCTTAATGTTATTACATTTTTTTCACGTCTCTGAAACTTAAGGGAGTAATGGCACCTTTAAATGCAGCTTTGATAATTAGGGTTTTTAGCGAGGAGTTTTCATATAATCATTAAAATTGCAAGATATTATTCTTAAATACTGTGATATTTATTTTAAGGTTCAAAGAATGTGAGCAAATCAGAAGAAAACTTGCTAACTCCAAAAGGTCCCAATAAAGTAGTTCACCGAATGTCATGGAATAGTCCTACTGTTACAGATTCTCAAGCAATTGGCAGGAATGAGGGAATTCTGCCAGGACACCCTGAAACAGGAATCAGTTCTTCAGAATCTGTTCTCATATTTGGAAAGCCACCAGTTGTTCCAGATGAACTCAAATCCACAACTGTAAGCAAGCAAGACAACAGCCTAGAACTTCTTTGTGAAGAGGAAAGTAATTCAACTGCAGAAACATTACTGAAAGTTAAGCAGGCCTTCTCTGCATCTGGAAATAACCTTAACAATTTGATAGGCGATACAAAATCTTCTTTCTCAGATGTAGCAGGTGAAATGTTAAATGAAACTCCCTGTCTCACAGGGCCTAGTCTGGAGAAAGAATTGTTAGCTGAAGAAGTTTCTGAAAATCTAGCAAATACAAAATCTAGAGAGCTGTTGCAGCAGTTTAATCAATCTTGTGCTATAGATAAACAGCAATCAAAAAAAGATGAAATTAAAGTTTTGGAGAAAAGAAGCTTCAAATCTTCTATTGAGATTGAACTTCAGGTCCCAAAACCAGATATAAAAAATGTAACAGAACTTCCTGTGCCTCAAGTGCTGGCCAGGGAAGACAAGTTGACTGTTCAGAACAGTTCATCAAAAGATGATTTAAACAAATTAGATGCCCTTGGAAGAAAAGAGAAAACAGAATTAACATACTCACAAACATCTGAAAACTGTATGGTAAAACGCTGTGATTTTGAAGAAGATCCTGCTAAATCTGCTGTGGCAGGACAGCTTCCTGCATCGCAGTTGCCTAAATCACAAACTGAGGTAGGCAACCTATACCTGCAAGCTGAAGATTCTGATAAAACTTTAACTAAAGCATCAGCTGTTTCTGACCATGGAAAGGTTTCTGACCACATACAATGGTTCAACAAGCTTTCATTAAATGATCCAAGTTCTGCAAGCAAAACCAAACCACCTCTTAAGTTTCAGCGTACTCCTGTTAGACAGTCTGTAAGAAGAATTAATTCCTTATTGGAGGCTAACAGACGGTCTGTAAGCTCACAATTGCTTAAAGCAAGTGATGTCGGTTCACCGCTTGTTAAATCTTTGAGCTATGATTCTGCACTGTTCTCCTGCACAGAAAAGCCCTCAAAGAATTTCATGGCATTGCCACTTGGAAGTGAAATTACATATGACCAAGTTTCTATATCTCGTAAGCAGCTAGACTTAACCTCCAAACTGTGTTGCCGGCCGTTAAATCCATCAGACAAGCCTGAGGTTTCTGTCAGAACTGCTGGAATCCACGAACAAAAAGCAACTGTTCATCCATCGAAGTCTGTTCTAGAAGATCTAACCAATCATGAAACAGTGAAATCTGGGTTAAAAGTTAATGCAAATGTAAATATTCCAGGTGCTGCCCCAGGAAAATCTACAATCACAAGAAGCGCTCCAGGAAAGGAAAGGGTTCGTTATAGAGGCTCTCCGAAGAACCCAATATCTAAAGTGAAACTGCTGCCAACTGCAAAACCAGTAGACTTATAAGATCAAATATGATGGGTAAATGTAACTTGGTTAACCTTTGGAAAAATCTAAATTTGTACTTTTTTTTAACGTATTATTTGTAACTTTTTGATATATTTTTTTAATTGTAAGAGTCATGGACACTTTTTTTTTTATGCTTTCGTTTACTGAAACTTTCATAAATTCAGTCCATCCAAATGAATCTGACTTCTAAAACAAAACCTGTTTTTTACAAATGTTTGTTTGATCTTATATTTTGTCTCAGCTTCTAAACACGTGCTGCATCTCCCAAAACAGTTTTTGCCATATTAAACTAAGTACCGAGTTTTAAAAAAGTATTCTCAGACATTTGAAACAAAACTAACAGACACGTAAAAGAAAAAGTCTTGATGCTGAGTAGTGGTAGTTAAATTTATTTACTACTTAGTTTTAAGTGTATTGTAGCACTACTTTGGTATTTAAGCTGGACCTTACACCAGTGCTCCATCTTTTGAGGCAATGCTTTTTATTTCCACGGGAGTAAAGTGGGAGCGCATTTTCCTTGTTGAGTAGGTAAATGAATTATATTTTGACATGTATACACCCAGTGGAGAATTATTAGAACACAGAAAATGAATATGGAGTTTATTCAAGAAGTGAAAATCTTAAAACTTCATCCAGCAGTGTGTTCTGCAATAGGTACCAAGTGTTTTCAGTTGCGAGCAGTTGTGAGTTTTATCTTAATATGAAAGGATGGTTTTAACTTATTTTTAGAGCAGTAGAGTAGTGTTAACTAGATGGTGCAGAAGTAGTCTTTAGATGCTGGTAATGTTGCAAGAGATGAATATAAGAAGCCATAGTGTGTTAAAAGTTGATTTGCACAAGCAAATGTTTACATCTTTTTGGAATTGTTTGTCTGTAATCAGTTGTAAAATTATTTAAGAGTAAACACTTGAAACCATTCATTAGCTTTCTGTATGTGTGAAATGCTTCTTGGCAAGATGTAAGAGCTGAAAGCGTTGAATAGTTTTGGTTTTATTAAAACTATGGGATTTGTCCCTTTTCTCATCCTGTTATTCTCTAATGACTTACTGAATTTTGGCATTCACATAATTTCAAAGTCAAACTACTGGTGTTCAAAGCAGTTCTGTTCTGGCTCTGCTTTTTGTTCATCTTGGACACATGTTGGTGATTCTCACAACTAGCAAAAGGCATGATGCAATGTAATTTTGCAGGAGTAGGCTTCCAAACTTCTTGAGAGATATGTTAATGAAGGAGCTAGTTCTGGTTATGTTCTGTGCCTTGCCTCCTTCCCATCTATCCACCACCTTAGCTGAATTTGTTTGGCTCAGGGATCTGGTGGAACCCTCCTGCCCCATCAGCCTAGATGAACTGCTTCACTCTGTTGCTACTTTATTGTTAAGATCTGATACAAGGGAAACAGCCACGAGGGGACCTTAACAGGGATTGCTTGGTGGTGTGCTTTAGTGGAAGCTTCAGAGTCAGGCGATAAGGGAGCCAATGTCACAGTTCACCACCATCTAAAGGGGAACCTCCTCCCTGTTCAGTTCACCTTCAGCGTTTAGCTGGTGCTGGCAGATCCCTCAGCAGGCTGAATGTGGGCACCAGAGCACCACATTTTATGTCATTTCACTGAGGTAAATAAAGTTCAGCAAAGCAACTGTCAGCTGTCATAGCTGATGTAAGGAGGTAGGAAATGGAAATAGGATAGAAGAAGATAAAGGCAATGTCATGAGAAAAAGAGATCTGACTCCTGTAAGAGTGAGCTGTCGCATGAATTTGAGTTTGAAAGAGCAAGACTTGAGTTGTTTGGTTTGGGGTTTGGTTTTTTCTGTTAATATATACCAGATATTTTGAATGCTAGTGGAGCTTTGACAGTATGTCATAGATGGAGCAGTAAATTATTTTTGTGAACCAATAGACTTGAATACCAGGAAGGGAGATTTTGGTAGAGGCCTGACAAACAAATCCTTAAACACCAGGAAAGATTGTCAAGAGTTGTAGGCTCTGTTTTTTGAGGTGTTGCAGAACAGTTTAGGCATGCATCCATTTACATAAAATTCATCATGTTTTGGAGAAAGACGGGAAACACCAAATGCCCGATGGACGTCCCTCCTGTTATTAGTCCTGCAAATCACTTAAAAGGTACTAGAGACCAGCAGAACAAGAGAGCAATCTACGTTTGAAAGTATGGCTCATGAATCTGTGGTGGTTTATGGGGTAGAAATCTCAGGTTTCCTGTAGGTAGTTACTCTAAAATGGAACATGGCTCATTGGCGTCAGTAGCTGGGAAGATGTGATACATAAAATAGCCTTTAGAAAATAATATTTTGCCAAGTGCTGTTAACTGGTAGACTTGATTTAGCAAGATTCTTTTGCCTTTTTGTTAACCTTTGCTGGGGATGATGTACACAGATTTGTTTAACCTGGAGACCTTTATCTGCAAATGCTTAGAGATGGTGGCCATGTTGTTAACTTGTAAATCTGCAGTTAGGTAATATTGTCATTCCATAATAAAACATTGGTCATATTATTCCAGGGAGAGAAATCAAAGGGAAGATAGACACAGTCGCAAGAATACCATCAACAACCTTCAGTTTATTTTTAGACTATTGTGTTTATCTGCAAAGGGAGACCTTGAATATTCCCCCAGCTTTTTGCTGTCTTAATCGGACACGTCCATGCAGCAATCACAGGATCGCTGCAGGTTCCTCGGAGAAGCTGGGGGGAGAAGGGGGGCTAGGGGCCGTGGCTGCGCACGGAGGATGCGCGGCCGCGGAGTCACCGCACCCGCAGAGCCGCTTCGGGAACGGGAGGTGAGTGCGGCGCTCCCGGGGCCGGTGGCGGGGCCCGGCTTGGCCTGGCCCGGCCCGGGGGCTTCGGTACCACTGCCGAGCCGCTTTGGGAGCCCGGGCAAGGAAGGGGTGCTACGGTCCGGATCTCTGGGCTCAGCACAGAGGTGTGGGGTGGTGCTGGCAGCGGAGCGGCAGCGCTGCTCGGCTGCGCGTTCACGGGGAATGTTTTGCAGAAAGAAGGGGTTTTCCCCCTCTAAATAGAGAAACGGGGGCTCGCCTCCTGCGCACTCCCTCCTGCAGAGGCTGCTGGAGCCGCGCACAGGCGTAGCGGGGAATATGCAGCGTTGGTTTTTTTCAGCCATTTTTCTCTCAAGACGTTTTCAGGTGCTTTCCGTGGGGTGGTTGGAGCGGGGGAACATCTTTAAACGTCTGGCCTGGAGAAATCAGGCAGCTCTGTGTGTGTGTGTGTGTGTGTATTTGAAGGAAGATAAGGGGGACCTTGACGGGTTTTTGTTTATTCAAGGGACTGAAAATGATGCATTTTAATTATTCTGTGATGTGAGGGGTAAGGAGCTTTAAGAAACAAATGTTCTGATTGAAATTCAGACTCTCAAAGAAAACAGTAAGTTGGTTCGTTGTTTGTTTTCCTAATTAAACTACACCGTGCAGCTATTTAGTGAAAGGGATTCAAGGAAACAAATTTGGCTTTGGAAGATGATGCATATGAAGTAAGAAGCCTCCAGTCCTAAGGTGCAGATGAAATCTAATCCAGGTTGTTGTTCAGCAGTTTCTAGGGATTCATTTTTCAGATGATGCAAGAATAGAGCTTGGAAAACACAGTTCCTTGCTGAAGAATTATTTGCTTTTAGCCTAGAGCTTTATAAAGCAGCGTAATAAACATAATGGGGAGGGGAAACATATTCTCATAAATGAAACAGTGGATCCATTTTGTTTGCAGTGTCTGTTAATGACTGTTATGGGCAAATGCAAAGCAGAGAATTGATTTCTGTGGTTTGCTACTTAATTTTTAATTTTTAAATTTTTTTTAGAAGAGGAGAACCTATACCCTATTCCCCCTGCTTCCCTCACACACACACCAGTTTTCAGCTGGCTAGATTTTCAGCTGCCCCTAGAATCTGTACTAGTAAACCTTGATGTGCAGTAGTAAGATCAGAAGGTATTTCCAGGACGCATACTGGACTTTTTTTCCACTATCATTTATAATGAAATTCCTTTCTTTTTCATAGGATAAAAGTGGATACCAGAATGACAGCTACCTTGCTTTCTAACGTGGTATTTCTGCTGGCATTTGGATTGGCTTCAGCATTTAGCCACAGCCCTAGGACGCCTGACAGGGTTTCTGAAGCAGATATTCAGAGGCTTCTCCATGGGGTTATGGAGCAACTGGGCATTGCCAGACCCCGTGTAGAATATCCAGCGCACCAGGCTATGAATCTTGTTGGTCCACAGAGCATTGAAGGTAGCTAATTTCTGCTTTGAGTTGTGATTAATTTATTAGTATCCTTTAGTAATAATTATTGTTTTGCATATAGATGCAGAATATCCTGAGCTTAAAATCATGGGCTTCTTCGCTATGTCATTGTCTGATCTTTGTTTTAAAATCGTCACCCATCTTTTACCCTCCTTAATTAAATGATTTCGGCAGAAGTAATGGGGGGTTTTAAAGCACAGGCTTTGTCGAAAAAGTCATGTTGTCTTAGAAGTGTCTGATCTCTAGTATCTCAAAGCAATAGCTTTACTAAATTCTTCCCAAATTGCATGTATAAATACATCACATATATGTATTTCATATGAAACAAATGTAAGCTGTAGAGCCCAAAACTCATGGATTTTTAGAAACATTTGCAGAGTAGAAGAGAACAAGTGCTTGTGGCGTTATGTGAGATAAAGAAAAAAACCTTACACAGGAGGTTCTTCCTATGTGCTGCAGAACCCTGTGCAGCCCTCCATGGGACAGGATCAGTGCTGGAGCAGGCAGGGCTGCAGGCAGGGCTTCTGCTGCAAGGGTGGAAAACAGACACTGAATCGCCTCTCCCTGCATCCACAAGTAGCACTTCAGCATTGTGTTGCTATGATGAATGCTTTGGGCTCAACTTAATTTTTTTAGCCAGTGCTTCTGGTCTTGCTCCGAGTGCATAAATTTTCCTTGGAATCTTTGCTTTCTAACTGCAAACCATCTCCAATATCTGGCTCAAATGGTAGGGTATTAGGATAAAGTTGCAATGTATTTCTATTTGAATTGTAATAAACTAGTTTTTATTTTGGGATTACAGCAAAATGTTGAAGTTATGTAACTGCAAATACTAGAGTTTATGTGCAAACACTGAAACAGAGCAGAAACTCCCAACCCTTTGCTCCAAATTAAAACATTTTGATACATTGTAGCAAGTCTTCACAGTCCATAACTCTGTGTTCTTTATTTTGTCCCCATTCCGATCTACAGACTATCCTAGCCAAAGAGTTAAAACGGCTTTAATGGGGGTTAAGGACAGGATTAAAGCTGAATAGGTGTTTCTGCCAGATAACTGCAGACCTAAATTTATGTATTTTCTAAGTAAACTTTGATGGACCTATGTTTTTCTGCAAATTTAAATGAGAGAGGTTAGGCTTAAGGAGTAAAATTTAGACTGAGCCATTTCCTCCTCCTTTATGAGTGTTTGTATGTAGAGAAATTGGGACAGACTGGTAGAAGAGAGTCATTTTGCTCTTCATCTCCCTCTTTTCTCCAGACTTTTTTTTTTTTTTTTTTTTTTAATACACTTAGAAAAAATAAGCAAATCTGGATTTATGACAAATATTTCATCTCAGCTGCTTACCATCGCTTTCTAATTACAATGTTAGCAAAAGTAGATTTAGAATCTCTTATTCTAAGTAATGAAATGTATTCTGGTGCTTGTGAGACTTGAATAATACTAGTTTTCCAGTCATTCATACAGTCCTCCACATAAAGGAGATTGGACAAACAATTTTTTTTCTCTTTATTGTCTTTTTTTTTTTTTTCTTTTAATAATATTACCTTCTGTGTATAAAGCAGAGTAAAAATGAAAGGTGGTAAGTCCAGTTTATTATCATATTTAACATTCCCCTCTTGATCAGATGCGGATGACTTTCTCTTTTCAAATCTGCCGTGGATATCTAAGAGCCTACTCAGAAACTTCTGCAAAGGCCAAAAAGCCTTGTAAGGTGAACATTATCAATCAGTGTAGAAATAGACATGGAAAGCATCTGAGTTTTCTTTCATTTCTTGTGGTGATGTTTATTTATCTCTATAGACAGACATCTCCTGAAGTATCTGATTAGAAATTTCAACTTAAAGTGTTTTGAAAGTGTTTGTTCCAGATACAAGATTAACATGGTCTTCTGCCATCTACACAGTATTTTCTCATACTGCTTTTTTTAAAAAGTACATATAATTCGGTAAACTTTCACTATGAGTTTATCTACCATGAATTACAAGACAACTAATCCAACAACATTTGCATTTCATTCTGTACCAGTGATTTTAATTATTACATTGTGGAAGGCTTTGGAATTTAATATACCAATTACTAATCAGTTAACAATGCTCCATTTCATCCTCTTTGAATATTTATTTTTGTGTAATTTGGAGAAAAAGGTGCACAATGGGTTTGACTTTCTATTAGGTATCTACTTTGGCAGCAGAACTGCTTAAATGGCATGGTAAGAGATTTATCTAGGAGTCTAGTTCTGTAAGAGATTCCCACACATAATGCTTCCACATATGGTCTCTGCTTGAAAAACTACAGTTTTTACCATTTTCCCCACAGTCTGCCCACTTTTCAGTTACTGCCAAGGGACTGACGTTTCTGACCTTCCAGCAGCTCCAGTCAGCTGGTGTTTTCTGAACAAAACAGAACAGGAAGTGAATTTAGGCAAGGACTTTGTCCTCTGGTGAGGAGTGAGGACAGAAGGCATTTGAACAAGGACTCCCATGCGGCATCGGCGTGATATTGAAGTATAATGATCAGTATAGTAAAAATACTATGACCTTTCTGAACTGGAGGTTTTTTTTGTTTGTTTGTTTGGGGGGAGGCTGGATCTTACACACATTTTGTGAAATTTTGTCTCATGAGGTAGAAACGGAATTTCTTCAGAGGAGGAAGCTCCAATCTCTGCTCTGCTAAACATCCCTGCAGGACTTTCTGGAAGAATGTTTCTGATGGTGGTGAGATCTGACAGCTTGCTTATTATGTCTCAGATACTTCCTGGCCAATGTGTGAGGAGGAGCTGAACTGAGCAGTGCAACAGTGTCATGGGTTGTAATGTTTAAGCAAAAACCCACTGTGCCTGTAGCACGTGTGTCAGCTGACAGGAGGATTGAGAGAGGACTTGTCATTGATGTTCTGAGTGGTATCCATATGAGCAATAAGTAATTTATGATTGAGCTATAGAAAGAACAACTGCATGTGTTTTTAAAGTACATCAGTACAAGGTTTCAGATTCTGAAGGATTCGCTTACGGGCTTTCTACAGCATAGTTACACTTTTATCACTGGCTAATAGTTCTGTGTGAAAGTGCTTAAAGAAATCTACAAGGTAATAGAAGGGGAAACTAAGGGGGCAGGAAAGAAAGCGATTTAACAATAATTGGAATATGCCACAGCAAAATAGAGTATTCATCCTAAATACAATCATGGCAAGGAGGTAATTCACTAACAGCTCTCCTGAGGTGTGGTTTTCATTGGGAATTTTTGCCTGAAAGTAGTGGAGAGTAGAATTGTGTATGAAACTTATTATTTATGAGAAATTCTGAGCAGCCTGGAGTGTTGACTTCCAGCCATTTTTCAGACTGTAGTTTGCAGTGGCCAATGTAGACAGCTTAAAACCTGGTTCATCCCACGCCAGCATCCTCACTATCAACTCAGTGGCTGTTTTGGAGCGCATCTGTTTCTCATTTTGACCAGATATTGCATCTCAGCATAAAAAAAATAAACACCTTTATCAGAGCTTAATAAAATTAGTATGTTCCTACAGAAAATTGTTTTGCTTAACAAATGTTTTTGTCAGAAATTGCCCCAGCAGTGTAGCTCTGCAGCAGTGTTGATAGCTGCGGATGCCATCAGCTTCAGCTGAGCCAAGATTCCAGAAGTACCACTGGTTTTCAAAAGGCCAAGATTTCACCCATTATATGTGTACACTTGCAAATGAGGTTCTGTCAGGAAAGATTAATTTCTGTGGCTTTGGAATTTGGAAGCAAATTTAGTCTGCCATAATATGGAGAAGTTTATACTAGCAGCCTGATTATAATGAAATGTTTGCAAATTTGAGTGATTACTATAATAACCTTTTCCAACTGAATAAGGTCTTAATAATATTATATGTAACAAAAATACTACTGCTGTTAGTTCATAAGCAGATTTCTTAATTATGCCCTTTTTCCATCTTAGCTATCTGCATTTTTGCCAGTGTTAATCATTATATTGTGACTTTAAAATGCTGAAAACTAGAGGGTTGATGTGTTGCAAGGAACTATACATGGCCTTCCCACCCTCCCTGCCACCATCCCAAAATCTGCTCCCCCCCCCAAAAAATTGCATTTGTCAATTTACCTATTAGCTCAGATCAAGCTGCTAAAATAGGAGTAGAGTTTAGAAAACACCTGATAGTTTAATCTATCCAGAAATTACTGTGGAATTATGTGTGTAATCTGTGTGTAATTACTGTATGTAACCCAGGGAGAGCTCGGGGGGCCAATGGTGAGCTTGTCTCTCTGGAGGCCTGGTGAGCTTCCCAAAGAGGGTCGCTTCTCTGGCCCCAGCCTGCAGGGAGGTGTGAGGGCAGTGGAGCTCTCCTGCTTTGCTAGGGCTCTGTCAGCTGAGTGATTCACATGATAAATGTCACAAAAATGGGAATTTGCTGGCTGACTCCCTGTACTTGTGTACAGCAGATGGTGCATGGCATGGCAGAAGCCAAAGAGATCCTGCATATGATGAGTGTCAAGCAAAAGTGTTTCTGACACCCAAGGTGGTATCTTAGGAGAAGCTGAGTTTTGCTGACTACTTAATAGATTTTCTTTCTGTACATGCCGTGAATTCTAAAAGTAATAAACCCATATTAGCTACTTTAATTTCTCTAATAATATGTGTTCTCCTTGTTAATTTAGCTTTTCAGAAAGCTGTATTGGAGCCACTTAGCAGTATCTACCAAAAGAGGAAAAAACATTGAAAAGAGGAAAAAACATAGAAAAGCAAAATAGGAATTTTTAATGAGTAGCTGTGTTTCTGTAGTTACTGTATATTTTTATCACTAAAATAGTGTACAAGCACCAGTGAGTTATATTCAGGTTTTGTATAAACAAGAAGGGGACTGTATTTATGCTAACAGAAGACGAAAGAATAAAATAAAGACATGCCTTCAACATTTCAAAAACACAGAAGTTATTTTTTCTGCCTGTCAGGAAGCTTATGAAGTAAAAGACCACATTTTTGTTTTCTTTCCTTGCATGCTTATAAGTTTGTTCCAATTTTTAAGTAGTGGTTGTTGTTGGTTGTTTTTTTAGGTGGGAAGGGAATACGTGTACAATGCAAATTTCAGGAGTATTTTACTATGTGTAGGAGAACAGTAAAATCTCACTTAAACACACGGGGGCACCAGTAGCTCAGCTCGGGCAGTTTGTAGTACTTCAAATCATAATGGGAAATGTAAAGTCCTATTTTAATTTCGCAAATATCATTTCCTTACATTTTCATCACCTCCTGTACAATTCCATACAACAGAAAGCCTCTTGAGTGGTCGGTTTGTGTTTGATTTGGTTGCTTCGTTTTTATTTCTTAAAAACCACTCAAACAAGATGATGGTTGACAAAGGTGCTGGAATGACAGCCCAGAGAATCTGATGTTTTCAATCTGCAAAAGAGACATAATGTTGTCAGCTTCAGTGATGACATCAAATAATGTCTCTTAAATCCTGATTGTTTCTAGAAATAAGAACATATGATGCCTTTTGGGGAGGCTTTTGCCACTCCTGCAGAGATTGCTTTTAGCTACTGAGAAAAGGATAAGGTTTATTTGATTATTTTGAAAGGGAAAAAAACCCTTACATGTTCATTGTTTTAGAAGAGGGTAGTTACTGTCTACCTGAGATGATTAAAGTTTAAAGAGTCTGGAATATTATGCTAACATTTCTATTAACAACTGATAGTTAATGACTTAGCGCAGACTTTACAAATAACACTTGGCATGAAATATACTGTTTGTAAAATTACGCAGATTACTTACGCATGTAATAATGTCTTTTTTTTGTTTACATTTTCCTAGTAAAAAACTAAGACAGTGCTGGATTACCTTGCTGTCTGGCCCATAACATACCTGCAAGAATTAACTTGTTTCCTACAAGGACAGTAAAATCCTCTCAGCAAGTTGCCAAAACCTTTGTTTATGAATTCATTCAGTGAAACCAGTGCACAAATCACCTTTGCGCTTGTTTGATTTTCATACACCTGAATATATTGGGATTTCCTTTATTACATGGGAGTATGGTATCTGGGGGTCAGCAAACATGGCAATGGGATGGCTGCAGGTTGCATGCTCTGTGCCAGCACCCAGGGATAGCAGTGTAGGAGTCCCTGGGCTGGCAGCAAGCCATTGGGCTGGGGCAGACCTCCCGCAACCAGTTCCGCTGCACCAGAGCTGCTTCACAGTGTCAATTTAGTGCAGAGAGACCACACAATCATTTGGGATTTGGATTATTCTATCTGTTCTATAAAGTCCTGCTGCAGTTAAGACATACATTCACATTGGGACTGCTTTTGCTGATGCACATATGACTTTAATCAAACACTGCACTATGGGCCTGACATTTAACAAACAAAATTAAGCCTCAACATCACTCTACTAGTCTATGCTTTCAGGTTTGGTTTTGTTGGTTTGGTTTTTTTCAAATTACTGGAATAGCCCAGGAAATATGATTTCAAAATTGAATATGGACATTTCAAATTTGTAACGTAAAATGAAAATGGTCAAGCTACGCTTTTTTATACATTAATATGGTAGATATCTGGATTTGTATAGATCTAACTAAAAATGCCTATAATTTTCTTGTATGTTATTCCCCAGATTGTAATGTCAAACGTAACCAGAATTTGAGTATCAGATAGTGGATCATGTTGTAAGAGAGATAGTTTAAAGTGTTAATTCATGAATTTAAAAGCTAATGATAGTGCCAAATGACACTGCCAAATGACAGTGGTGGTTTACAGTGGATTTTCTTTACCCGAGTAAGTTTTATGGCACAGATCTGTGAAGAAATTGCATGTAAAACAATCGTACTCTGCAAACAGAAAAATAATGAGGTGGTATGACTTTATTAAACACAAATGTTTGAAAATTTGGCCCATAATATCCTTGTTTCCACATGAATTGCTAAGCCATGAGAAGCAGTGAATAATAAGAAAGCAGAGTTGGTGCTTGTAGTGCTATGTGGAGGTGCTATCGTGTTACCTTAATGTGTTTGACAACCTTCCCTCTTGAGGAGCAAGGGCAGGGTCCACTGAAGGCTGTTGGTGTCACCACTGTGGGCTCTACCACTTCTGAATTTGGGGATGTGGCCTTCTTCAACCCCCCTAGTGCTGCAGGAGGTGTGCAGGCATGATGCCTGTCTCCTCGGTGTGTCTGGGGACAGGCAGGGGAAATTCTTAAAACTAGTGTGCTTGCCAGAAAAGGCAAGAAGAAAATTGTGTTAATCCCTGTTTCTCTCTAGATCTTTGTTATTTGCATGCGGGTCTGACTAAGGGATCTATTTGGATTCAGGGATTTGAACTTTTTCTTCAAACAATGTGTGTATAGCAGTCCTCTTCCCGTGGCTGCAGGAGGGAGTGCAGGTGTCACATCCCTCTTCTGAGGAACCAAGAAAATAAACCTCCCACTAACCACTGTTACGTGGTACAGACTACTGCAGCTGTTCATAAAGTCATCTTCAAAAGATGCCACTAAAAGAGAAAGTGGTTTGAGATGGGACCCTTCCAGGGAAGAAAGGTGGCAAGTCTGTAGGGACTTAGAATTTAATGTAGAAGTAGATTCTCATGTACCTAAAGGTAATTAATCAATTAGAATGAGATTTGTAGTCACATTTATTTTTTTTTGGTACGTGTTACTAGAGGGAAATAATCCAGTAAGAGACCTAAGAAATCTTAGGAGAAGAGGGAATATTATAGCTTCTGTATTGCCTGGTGCTTTATAGTACTTCTGTTTTCTAGTGTTGGTATATAGAAATTTAATATGAAACTATAAAATTTTATCTATCAGTGGAATGTAGTCTATAAGCATTTAAAAATCTGCCACTGAATATCAACCAAATTATTCTGAACTCTTGTTTTAAAATTATTTTTTTTCCCGTCTGTCTTTCACATGCATAAAAAAAGATCCTTGGGCACATTACTTAGAATTTATACCTTTTTGTAGTTGTTCTCAAAATCATGTGCATTTGCCCTGTTCCAATCTGAATTTTAAATGAACTCACAGTAAGAAAACCTTTTAAAATTTATTTGGTTTTATGAAAAGATATTTTAGAAGTCTAGACAAATAAGAGGTTCATACTTTTCTTGATTGTGGTGCCATGTGCAGGAGATAAGACCTCTGGCATGCTCTGTGGATTTCCAGAACTGTTATCTCTGTGCTTCGCATCTCTTGTGCTTTCAGCAGTGCCTCACTGCTGCTGCAGGAATGAATGAAAAGAGGAATGTTCTCAGCTGCTGAACAGGAGAGAGGAAGAAGCTGGTTTCTCCCCTTAGGATGGTTTAGTACATCAGATTAGCTGGCCCAATCATTTTTGCAGTGACAAAGAGCAGTGTTGGGCCTGGTTTTACCTGTCTGGGTTCTTCATTTCACTGCTCTATCGAATCTTAATCGTGTGCTGATGCTTTTATTGAAGTGCAAAAGAAATCTCATCTTGACTCGGGCCATGTTAGCTGAAGTTTTGAATAGGAAGACCACTGGTTTTTGGAGTGGGGAGGTTGTACCGGCTCACCAAAGCAGGGACTTGGGAGCCTGGTACTCTTCATAATAGGGTTGTTTGGGGGACTTGGAAAATCTGCCCTGGTGGCAGCTGTCAAGACAGGCATGTGAAAAGTTTAAACACCCCTGTTAAAGATCCAGCTGGGACTTTAAGCCATCTGCACGGAAAACAGAATTGAATGAATACAAAAACGGAAATAAAAAGGAAAACTTTGTGAAGTTCAGTGGAGCAGTAGACAGAAAAAATGGTTTCGTTCTGGACAATCGTAGTGCCTCCATGCTTCACATTACAGTAGCAAAAAGAGTCTTGTTCTATGAGTGCGTTGCCACTGATGGCGCTGTCAATGCCAGCAAATGAAGTGCTCTAGTCTTTCGTTGGCACATTTACATTCACAGGATTGAAATAATGTCCCATCCCTCATGGGATGAAGTAGGTCACCAGTTTCCTTTTGTTGCCCGGTACCACAGGACCATGTGCCTCACTCGTGGCCATTAGCAAGGTACGGTTCCAGCAGCTGCTGGTGCGTGTTGTTGGCTGGCCGTGCTCTCCCTCGGCCCTGTTGATGCATGGTGGCTGGACGGCAGCGTGGCGGAAGGGGCCAATTGCTGCAGGTCGCACTGTCTTTGTTAAAAAGGGTAAGCTTAGCTAGGCGGTGAGCAAGCCAGATTTCTGCTCAGTCTCAAGGGCAAATTAACATAGTCCATTAGAGGACTGTTCAACCAAAGGAGGCAGGAGAAGCATTTGTGCTCTGTCAGCAAGCAAGCTGCTGGATTTGGGTTTTTTTATTGTGTGTGCAGTTTGACTAATGAATAATAATGGCATATAAGCTACTGTTATAAATTTATTGTGAGAGAGGCATGGGCGTTACTTTGGTCCTAACCATTTCACAATAAAAGCATTTCATATCTTAAATATTTGTACTGTTTGTAATTAAAATATGGGATAAAATTGAATTATTCACTGAAAACAAGATCAGTAATTGTGTGATGTGTGTGCTTAAGGCTTTAGAAAACACATTGAAAGGAATTTGTCTCTCTGCAGAGTAAAAGAAAATTAATCTTTATAGTTTGAGGACGCTTGGTTTCATTAAGGAGAAGACAAGCTGACTCTGGAATCTGGGATGCTTGAGTATGTATAGCTTTAGTTTTCTTGGGTTTCCTGAGGCATGCTCTTGAGTGGTTAAGGAAGTTGGCTAGGTTTGCGTTTTTCCATTCTTGATTCTCCTATGCTCTTTCTCCTTCTCTATTCTCTTTTTTAGCAGCTTCTGTGGAATAGAATGTGGTAATTAATAATTTTTTCAGTGCCTCTCATTTCCTGATCTTAATCAATCTCAGCAACCAGCATAGGTCTCTCTAGGATGAAGCTAGCTGAAGACACATGGGGGAAATCATATCGGGACTGTAAAGGTTTTGGTGATGTTAGACAGGGTAAGGAAAATGAAAATGCATTTTTTACATTCAGGATTTTTTTAGCAGTTTGAATAAAGCGGTTTACGTGGTGGGGAGTGTTGCAGATAATAAAGGAAATTTTTTTACAACGAGAGTGGTAAAACATTGGAACACGTTGCCTCGAGAGGTGGTAGAAGCCCCATCCCTGGAAACATTCTAGGTCAGGTTGGACAGGACTCTGAACAATCTGATCTAGTTGAAGATGTTGCTGCTCACTGGCGGGGGGTTGGACTAGATGGCCTTTAAAGGTCCCTTCCAACACAAAAGATTCTTTGTTTCTATGAAAGGAAAAACGAAGTTAGTGGATGGTGTCTCATTTTAAGATACAAAGCATTCTGCAAAACTTGCCTTTGGTTAGGGATGAGACCTCATTTATGAATGTGACAATGACACAGAAAAGATGGATGTGGCAAGATAACTGGGGATGGAAGTGTGGGATAGTGTGGAAAGCTGTCACAGTGAATGGAAAAAGAGCTCTCTCTTTATCAGAGAGGAAATAATTTTTAGTATTTTTCCCAGAGGTATTACTAATACAGATTAACAGATTTTTGTGAAATAGCAAAGATGGTACTGTGTCTCTGATTAGTATCCATTTACTCTGTGAGGAACCTTACACAAATGGGATAAGGTGTACCAGGCTTCTCTTGCAGCTTGTATTTGCTTGGAGTTTGTACAGCTTAAGAGGTGAAATTGTTACTAAGGGGGAGTATTACTCTGTGCATCTGGGAAGGGCTTGGACACTAAGAATCTACTTCACGATGTTTAAGAGCAAAAAATATGAAAACTTAGGGCATCTAGCATGACCCCTTAAGTAAAGGGCTTTAAATTGGGATCTGGGATTTATCTACTCACAACAGATACCCATGATTGTATGTCCTTGCTGAGATTAACCAAACCACCTCTTTTCTGAATTTGGAAGTGGGGTAACCGTATCTGCACTGTGGCATGGGAAACTGTTTCAATCAGACTGAATGGCAAATTTGTCCTATTATTTGTCCTTAAATATTCTGCAATCATTTTACCCCTTTAAAAATCCATTCTCACTGACTTTCTTAAAATGACTGTTCTGGGGGACAGCGTTGCCTGTTTGTGTTTGACGTGGGGGATTGCTTCTGAGAGCAGGTTTGGTTCATTGTGCTTTATGCTACCAACAGGCAAGTAGCGGAAACTGGAACTTCAGTGGACTAACAACATTTCCATTGGATGTATTTGATCAGGGCAATATTCATCACTGTCAGGAAACTGGTTGCTGTTTGGGTTTTTTTTTTCTCCAAGGACAGAGCAGTTGTGATGTATTCCCACCTATAGAGACAGTATTGCTCCTACAAAGAAGTGAGTTAAAATGTGTGTGCTTCAACTTCTTTTGTCATCTCTAATTGAGGTGATACCAGCAGTTGGTGAGATGATTAAAGACTTTTCCAGAATTACAGGAAAGGGGAGAGGCACTGTTCCATTTTTGGTTACCACTTTGAACAGTTCAAGACTGGTGCCAGAAAATGGTTATGTATACTTTAAATGAAATCCAATGCTTACTTATGACAGTAGTGACCTTAGTCTAGAACAGTTAAACTTCTAGTTTACCCTGTAGGGATCTAAAAAGTAACTACATTCTCACACAGAAATTCTACATGTGAAAGGGAGCTGATTGAGCTGATTCTTTTGGATGGTTTGGGTTTTTTTTTACTATTATGTGGCACACAAAACATAGTTCATACAAGAAGTAAGGAGAGATGGGGAAAACACAGATTTATCTAGCCTATCCTTTTGCAGTACAAGGGTGTTCTCTGTACTATTCTGTATTTTTGTTAGTCTAGTTTAAAATAGTTTAACAATGGTGTCTCTCATGCATCCCTTGATATTTAGCAATCTTGTCTTTTTCAGTCTCTCCAAGGTTCAAAGAGACCCATCTTATGTTATTTTTGAAGCTGACTGTATATGTTTGTATCACTGTGTTTTGACTTGGTAGCTGCAGTGTATTTAATCCTAATATGTTTCTTCAAGTCAGTAACATTACAATACCTAAACTAATGCAGCTTGTGAATTACTGTACATAATAACCCTATTTGGTATATTCATAGCATTTTATTTTTATTATTGCAGCCTTTACTGAGTGCACTATTTATCAGAGTTTATAAGGAATGAGCTTTGCTAACGCTATTGGATCACTCAAGTGTGTTAAATTATGGCATCAGCGCAGGTGCTATTGTCTCTAGCTCTTCTGGAAAGAAAGGAAAACCCCTTAAACAATCATGGGCATTTATACCTAAAGGAAACAACCCTTTGTATTAATATAGAAAGATTGTTTTGTACTCAGTCAAGGGAATTCTTGGCAGTCAGTTTAAACTTACAAGTATATATAGCACGCTGGAGCCTGCTAAGTACCTCTGTTTTCTTTATGGATGGAGCTTTGGTGCCAAGAGGTCTGCACCACATACAAGCATAGATATGCTTCTATCTGATGGATTATCCCATAGTGACCCACATTGTATACAGGATGTTCAAACATGTATTGATTATGTGGTTCCGTAGTTGCAGCAGAATCATAACCTGATGCCTTTAAGTACATGTATGCAATCAGTTTTTGTGTGAAGGAGCTCATTACAGAAGAAATATTTTATGCCATACATTAGATGTTGGATTAAATTACATTAAATGTACGTGATACATTTTTTAACCTCATCACCATAGCATTATTGTGAATCTGTACAGTTCTTACAAGCATCATCTTTGTGTTGATTATGGACTTTAAATGTATAATAAAATTCATAGTGTGTATAACGCTATTCTGGTTTTAGTACCAGGTCAGGGAAAACCTCATGTAACACAGATGCAATTTTTTTATAGAGCTACTTTTATGTTTGTTACATATCTGTAAAACTTTCCTTCAACATTTCTTTACAGAATAAGAAACTTGTACTTGAGGGTGAAAATTAGCATGTTGATCAGATTTTAGTCCATCATGCAATTAAAATTGAAATATATACTTATAGACTAACTTGCTTCTGGTACTAGAATGCTAACTTCCAACTGATTATTTGCAAAATATAGACAATTTGACTCAACTGCCACTTCTAAATGTAGAAAGTAATACAAATTTTATCAAGACTGCCTTATGTTGGCAAGTTTTGAAAGTGATTATGTTAGCTTACAATGACTAGCTGTATACAAGATGATTCAGGCTTGTAGTATTTATTTGTAAGTTGGGACAGGAGTACTTGAGTGATTCTTCTGGAGCAGCTTTCATATTCAGAAGCTTTATTTCAGTCTTTTGGATCTATGAAAACTATAGAGGTTATCACCAAATGATCTTATTTTCAATATAGTCGTTGTGCTATTTACCCGAACAATTGTGTGTGCGTTCAGCCTTTAATTCACATTTTCCAATCAGTCAAATTCCTTTTCCTCTTATTCATTGTTAGTGGAATTTCTGTGTTTACTGTATGTTGTTATCCCTCATCATAAAGGGTTTAAAAAAAATGTTGCTGTGCTGTCACACAACCATCTCACCACTCAACAATTTGCTGTCGCTGCAGTGTGTGTAGTGGCTGTCTTATGCCAGGGAAAAAAGAGTATGCTTGAAACTAAGGTTTTATTTGTCTGAAATTCAAAAGAATGCTGTACAACAGTATTTAGACAACTCCACAAGCAGCTGGGTTTTAGCCTGTAGATGCATTTTGGCCAGTAATGTGTGCAGAAGAGATCCAGACCAGATAAATGTTTGTAGAGAGGCATATAGAGAGAATGGCCTGAGCTTGGTTCACAGACCTTTAGTAGAAGACCCTACTGGTCAAGAGCAAGACACCCAAGCTGAGGTGTCTGGAAAAAGCCTGCAGCACACCACTCCTGTGTGTGAATAGGAAGCTCGTCATCATGTCCTCTGCCACTGAGTTATAAAACCTGCTGCACACTGCTGTCATAACCCTGCAGTGACGGTGCTCTGAGTTCCACAGGCCAAAGATAAAGGCCTGCATCTAGATTTGATGTATTAATTAAAGGTGTAAAAGTCACTGAATGTGATGTTTCATACTGCAGTGATGACTCTGTAGGTGTATATGCACAAGAATTCCCATGAACCATACGGACTCTTAATCAGTTTTTACCTTTACTGCAGGAAACTCAGATTTGCATTTAAGAAATGGTTTGATTTAAAAATAATTTTCCTAGGTCTATACAACCAAAGTTGTTATAATATCTTGGGTCCCCTCACACGACTTAATTTATTAATGTATTTCTAGGCTGTGCCAACAGTATTTCTTTTTACAGTGTCATTTACTTTGTCTTCTTGCCCTATCTTCTTCAATTATTAGTTGCTACAATGAGCAGTGACTAAAGATGATTGTGCAGTAAATGCATTATGTTCCATTACTGTTTTATGGTTCTTTTTCTTTACATTTTCTTACCTATAACTTAAATAGTTAAGGTAAAAAACAACCCTAAGATTAATAATAAGTGGATAATTTTGTTTCCTAGTTTCATTTTTCATTACCTGGGTTATCTGATTTAGGTCACAGGGTTATGTTTCTAAAAGAGATGTTTGAAATCTAAACTTGGATCTTTTATATATAAAAATTATATATATATTTTTAAACTGCATGTCTGGATTACTTGAAGCAATTAAAGCACTTAGACTTTAATCTTGTAAAAAGTCACTGTGTGTAAATTGTCTTTGCTAGGTGGTGCACATGAGGGTCTCCAACACTTGGGTCCTTATGGCAATATCCCAAACATTGTGGCTGAGCTGACAGGAGATAATGTACCAAAGGATTTCAGTGAAGATCAAGGATATCCTGATCCTCCAAATCCCTGCCCTATTGGAAAAACAGGTAATTCTGGTGTAGCCTTCACACCTTGGTGTTCACTGTGTATCTGTCAGTCTTTCTGCACCATACTAAGCAGTATGACACTTGAGCAGCAATAGGTGTTTTCTTTCATTCTCTACCCCAGGAGCAGAACTGTTGAGCGATCAGATGTTTTAGATGGATTTGTTGGGTTTTTTTTTTTTTTTGTAATATGTGCACCTTCTGTACTACTATATGACTGCTAGAGGGTCAGGTGGAATAAATCATCTTGACCTTAGGGCAGAAGATTGTGAGATTTACGACAGTGTCTTGCTCTTGAGGTAGTTCATTTTTAGTCTGGCCACTGAACAAAATTACCATCCTGGACAGATGAGATTTACCCTCATTTTAAAGATTTTCATTGTGCCAAGAGGAATGAAACTGTCTGCCCTGATCTCCAACCCAGACCATGAGTCAATATTTAAGATACCTTGGCCCTAATCCATGTGGCTTTATAGCTCACCAAAGGTGCATCTGTGCAAAGAAATGGAGAACTATGTGGAAGTACCCCAATGCATCACATGCAGGCTCTCTCTGGAAGAGGAGCGGTGCAGCCTCAGAGCGCCAGAGCGTTATGGTACCCGAGACACCCGTTACATCCCTCAGATTGCTGCTGTGTACCAAGCCTTGCGGGTGGCTAGTGCTGAGGAATCTCTAGAGCAGCACTGCATGTGCATGGTACAGATGTACCCAAAGGGAACTGATCTTTTTCCTGTTATTTGAGCCAAGGAATTACTTACAGTACTGAAAGTAGTAGTAAAACACCCATTGGCTGCCTTGGGAGCTGGAATTGGGAATGAGCACTCTAGTTTTTGCTTATTTTATATTTGCGAGCTAAAAGATCCTTTCAAAATCTTTTCTGTTTAGTTTTCTTTTACTTTATTTAGATAATGAAAAACAATTGTCTGTATTCTTATTAGAAAAAAATGTTCTAACTAGCTTAGAATTGATCAAAACATAGATATTTGTCATGAAAAGTTTTGCAAACTGTTTTTTACATTTCATTAAAAAATATGACAGATTTTTTAATAGTCCTCCCTTGATGTATTCTGTTACAGCCAATTTACTGATTAAGGCCACAGCTCTTCTGAAATAACTACTCTTCCATTTTGTTCAATATAGCTGTCATCTGACAGGTTGCAAATGATGGGTTTATGTTTTCTCACACACATGAGCGCGCACACACAGGTTTTCTATCTTCTGTGCTTGCCCATTAGATTTCTGTTAGTGATTAGATAAAGAAATTAAAAACTTGGCATCCAGAGAAATCCATTTGGAAATCCCTGCAATCTTTCTTTCTTAGGTGAAATAAAAATTGTTAGCTAAGCTAATACTGTCAGATCTGAACAGAGGGGGAATTCTTAGGGAAGTGCTGCCCACTCAGATAAATGGCTCTGTCATAGGTACTCTGTGAGTGAAGATAGTATCTACTAGGATTAGAGTAAAATGTTTTTCAGAGCCTTAAATGGAAATTCAAGTGGTGACTGTATTATGCATACAAATTACTGGAGGCCTTCCTCAATCAGGTCTGTGGATTTGCTTAATGGAAAACAATTTTTCCAGTCACTGTCTACATATGCACATTCCACAGCGGGAATACATAAGCCTGGAGCACTTGAGCTTGAAGACTTTTGGATTAGTAGTCGCAGAGAGCACACATATGTCTAGCTGCCCTTTCTGTTTTCTCTGCTCCGAGAAGGTTTACCGCATTTCTATTGTCACCTGCTTCTCTCTTGGGATGACCCTGTCCCTGCTGACACTGAAGTAATTTTTAAGTGCTTGTAGTTATATTGAATGGCTTCTGAGTTACTTAGCCAGTATGGTTAATTTTCCCCTGTTTCTTATTGGCCACTTTATTTTTTTTTCCACATTCTAAGGAGAAAAGAGAGAAAGCAGGATCTGTTTGACTTGGAATAACCTCGTCAGGTCATTGGATCAACTCATTTTTAATTCAAGTATTTACTTTTTCCCACATCTAAGGAAGAAATATAATCTCTCTGCAGAGCTTTTAACATGATGATCACAGGACAGAAAGGAAAGTCCACAGGTGTGTCCTCTGGAGTGCCTGTGTTCTGGCAGGTGTAGCTGCTTGAATGCCCAGCATCATGCCCTCGGTGGTAGGTTCTCCTCGGGTGTATCTGAGAGGAAGTTGAACTGCAAGCTCCCAATGCTGACAAAGCAGAGGGAGCTCCAGCAGCAGACTCTATTGAATGAGCTACTCTTGACTCAAGTTGCTGGATCTCTGTTTAGTCTAAAGATGACATTTTGGTAAAAAGTGCATAAGCTGATTTTTTTAAAAGGTATTATAATTGATGTGATACTGTCTGCAAAAACGTTCATTGTGATCAAAGGAGATTTCTGCACCCATCAGATTAGTTACCAATCTGCAGAAATGTCTTCAGCATAAATCATTTGCCACATTGCATTTTTATGAGATCTTATGATTCGTAAATGATTTTCAGCCATTTTGAACAGAGTAGCAAACCAGAAATGGAGTTCCATGAAGAGCTACTCAGTGAAGGAAATTGTCTTTGCTCACAGCATCATTTTACCATGAACTTGAAAAGTATTACCTAAACAATTTCTACAACTTCCTGTGGGCATTTAAAAATGAAAAGAGGATTTAAATCACAATAACATGCAGTTCTATGTAAAATCAAGTTTCATCAAGCAAAAACAAAAAGGAGGGGGAGAGCTTAGAAAGTAAATTTGTTTCATTTTGAAGTTTCATTAAGTTGTGGGTTTGGTTTTTTTTCTTTTAATATTTAAATATATCCTGACAAACGGCATTCAAGAGAAAAAAAACAAAAACTGGTAATTTTCCAGTCATCCAATTCTTTAATTACTTATTCGTTAATTGCATAATTGCATTTACAAAATTTGCTAATTTGCTGAAATTTGCACACAATATGTGTTTCAAAACTAACAAGCACTCAGTACTTTCTAACATGCTTTTGCAGTTGATGATGGGTGTCTAGAAAACACCCCAGACACAGCAGAGTTCAGCAGGGAATACCAGCTGCACCAACACCTTTTTGATCCAGAGCATGACTATCCCAACATGGGCAAGTGGGTGAGTACATCCTTCTCCTGTATTTTTGTTGCATGTGAGACTGACTGTTGTCTGCTGCATGGAAAATATGAAACCAGAAGGAAAATATTGTTCTTCTTACTGCTAGAAAAAATTATCATCCAGAGGGAAACTTCTCAAAAAGGTGAACTTGACCTTAAAAATATAGAACTAATGACTGTGATTGATAAAAAGGCCATAAAAATGGAAAGTAGAAAACCTTGTCTTACTGCCTGTACCAAAGCATGACAACTATGTATGTGTTTGATAAATTTAAGAAACCACATTTCAAACTAAAGTGAATATGCAACCAAAATTAGTGTGGATTTTAGCACAAGATTTCAAAATATAACAAGGCCCTAATTTGAAAGAGTATTCTGATTCAGTGACTATTCACTGTTCAGCTACTTAGATGCCAAAAAAAAAAAAAAAAGAAAAAAAAAATGCGGAATGCCTAAATACATTTAAAAAGTATAGGTCTAGACAACTTGTTTTAAGGAATGCTCTCTGGTTTAAGGATTTGGGAGGTCTTGCTGCTTCTTCTTCCTCTACTTGGGTTGTGCACTATAGTATATTGAAAACCTGTTTTACAGGTTACATATAATAAATACAGCAAGCTACACTAAGGGCAAAAACCTTGCTCTGAGCGTACAAGGACTTTAGTAACTCCAGCCAGACTATTTCTGCAGGCTAGAGGCTCCAAAGAGAGTTCTGGTGCTTAATCTTAGATTACATCAGTTAAATGTCCAATCCCAAATCTATCTTCAGGCGCCAGGAAAACACTAACAATGCCCATAATTTATGCTTCTAGAGCAAATAATGAAATCTCATTTTACATTGTTATAACACTTTACTTAAGATTGCCCTAAACCCGTGCTCTGTAAGCATATATCGATAAATGGACACGTTTGGCAGCCTCTTCTCCTGCTGTAATTGTGAGACAATGATTCATCGTTCATAATCAAACCAGTGTAAGATTTATCGCCTTAATTACTTATGTGAGTGCTAAATTTCTAGAGAGAATCATGCCAAAAATCTAAATTTTGGAAGCTCTTGTTGCATTCTAAGTAATTACCATCAAAGGTTTTCATTTTAAAAACACCAGATGGTGAACTTTCTTATTTGTGCCAGATAATACTGTTAGTTTTCTTATTATTCATAAGTAATTTACTTTCATAATACCATCTTGAAGACTATAAAAGCAGTTCTGTATATCTCTGGCCTACAGCAATATTTCAGAATCAAGCATACATACTGTGTTGTCATTAACAACATATATACTTAACAAATGGTAGGTAATCATTAGTGAATACTGGCTTCTTTTCATTTCTCCATCCATCAGTACTAATTCAGGGGAAAAAACTGCTCATGCATGGATTAAAATGGACTGTTAGGTACTAAACAGTAATCATATCTAGATGCAGCGTAGCCAACTCCAGATCTTTTTAATTAGAGATGAAACAGATGGTAACGTACATGAGCAAATGTTCTGCCGAGATCCAGGAGAATGCCCGGATTGCCTCCTCATTGTATATTACTACACATTAAAATGATAAATACAACAGTATCTGGTTTTATGGCTAGTTTTGTTATTTTTATCTCTCTGGAAAAATAAGAGTAGAAAAGCACTCTAAAAATTAGCTGCTTGAGACTTTATAAAGGAGAGATAAAGTAGATCAGATCCTTTAGGTCACTTACTGTCATCTGGATTAGGTTGTAAATGACGGACACAGCCGACTGTGGGCTGCCCAGCGGGTAACTGTGTTCATCCTCATCCTCCCACTGCCCCAGCCACCAAAATCCCTTCTGCCCGCCAGCAGCCCGCTCCCACTTCTCACGTGGAAGAGACTAGGACCAAGCACCCCAGGGGCTCTAAGGGCTGTGTATTTACAGACGTTTACAGACTGCATTTCCACAGACTCATGTGTGCTGCGAAGGCGCAAGGCTGTCACCACTGTCTGAAGCCCTCGGAGCCAGTGTGTCTCCTGGACCCGTGTGAGCTGGCGTGTGCTCACAAGCTCTCTGGGGAGCTTCTCCCCTGCCTTTTCCTGCCACGGAGCAGTTGAGGCAGTGTTACAGTTCCCACTGACTTGTCCTGTCCTCTCAAGGAGCCAGCATACATTCCTTAGCATAACCACAGTAAAACCCAAATTACATTAGCAGGTCAGGGGAAAAAAAAAAAAAAAAAAGACCTGCTTGTTCATGAATAATGGGAAAGGAACAGGTTACTTGGTTTGTTTTGGTGTCAGACTGTCATGCATACAAATTTGTGGGACCTCCACAGAACCTTACGAATAGTAGATACGTTATATAAGGATAAAGCAAGACTAAAAGCTGTCTCATATAGCAAAGTGTATGATTCCATGTAGATGCTAAATATTATGTTGAAATACTGCTAATACATATGAAGATACAAATATATAAATCATGATAAATATATACTGAGTTAGGAGAGGGAAGAAAGAGGAAGAATTTTCCTGTCTTTGGGACAAATCTCCATATATCAATATGCTGATCTATGAAAAGTCTCAGAAATAAAACTGCTTATAGAGTGAGTTACATGGCTTATACTCTCCTCCCCAATCCTGAAGACATTTTTACTCCTTATATGTGGAAAACATATAGAGAAAGATGAGGGACTTTTGAAGGTTTCTACCCTAGTGTGAAATTCTCAGAATTCTGTGGGTTTTTTTCCCCCTTAGTTCAGACTTTTCCTTGCAGGAAGCAGGTACTTGCCATTTGAGACTGCCTTTTCCACATCTAGCAACTTAACTCTTTAGATGGCTGGAAGAAATGTTGTTGGCATCCAGAAAGACTTGCATGAAGATAGTTTACAATATACAATTTACAATACAAATCTAAAAACCACTTGTATGCAAGTTGTTATTTATTGAAATCCAAAGTGTTAACCACTACCACATGTAGGGGTTAAAAAGAGGACGGAAGTTCAGCTGTGTTTTTTGACACCAGTATCGGTACAAATAGAAAATTAAAAGCAGCTATGCTTTCAAGCAACACTTCTTTTTACATAAGCAATGCATAACATTTCACTCTCAGGGTAGAAATAATGCCAGTTTCACTTATCAGCTGAAGTGGAGGGATCCAAAACAGTACAAAGAAAGGCATAAGCAGGGATAAAAATATTTGACAAAGTTGAACTCCTTGTTAAAGCAGTTACCATCTCTGGCTTCCTAATGCTGATGGAAACCTGAAACTAATCACTGATACTTTATTTTATTCCAACTCCAGTTATAGTAAGCAACATTAAGTGCATCTTTCTTTACCAACTGTTATTGTTAAACACCTGGATGGCAATGGTGATTATTAGGATGGGTTATGGTAGGTCTGGTCCCCCCTTCAGACTGTTTTAATTCAGTATGCTTGGTGTAATAGAAATTGTCCTGCTTGATATTCCTGGTATGACTGTAGATGGACTGGTGTTAAAAAAATGGCAAAAGCCCTCCTGAAAGTGTGAAGCCTTGCTAGTGCCACCTTCCTTTGTAGTTTTACTGAACAATTGTGCTGATTATTACTGGCTTAAAGTTTCTGTGAAGTCTGAAAGATCTAAGGCTAAATCTCTTCAGCATTAGTTAGCTGGTTGTAAGCATTTTAACTCCTTAGTTTTTCCCACCTAAATCACAACCTGTAGTACCCTAATCCACGTAGCCAAGAGAGTGAGATGAAGGAGTGAGGGGGAAAGTAGCAGCAGTCCATGTGCAGCATGTGTCCATATGAGGTGTATCTTTAACCGGAGAAACTCTGTGCCTTTGTTCCTAAAACCTTGTAGGTGAAGGATGAAAATGGTTAGCACTTCATGGGCAAATTTTGGTGGCTGATGAGCTCAGGCCCTTACGCAGTGGAGAATATTTTCAGAACTACTATTATTGTACAAGCACACTCTTAGCTCATGCTCCATAACCTTATTTGCTTCGCGCTCCACATAATGCTTTAGTAGCAGTTATGGTCTTAAAACGTTCCCATACAGACTAAACAAAATACAATCTTCCTGAGCAGGAACAGTTCAATTATAAGGAATTTTCCTGAGTGACAGAAATGTTAGTTCCATGAAATTCTTTTCATTTCAGAAACACTATTTTTCCTCTTGTGAAAAGTATAAGGTCAAATAGTTTACAAAGAGAGGCTTCGGTGGTGCTTTGTTTCCTAAAGATGATAATTTATGCATCTGTGGGCTTCTTTAAAATGTTAAATTTAAGTTTTCCCAAAGTGAGTTTACATAAATGACTAGCTAAGAATGTCTCCCTTGGCCAACTTCATCTTTGTTCCCTTTTGGCACAGCTCAGACAAAATAACTGAGGTTGGGCAAGAGATAGTCCTTGTGAATTTGGGGTTTAATGACTATGAGAAGTACAAAACAGACAATTTTGGCAGATTTCATTGTAACACTTGAAAATGTTTGTTTTTTCTCATATCAAGGCTGCAGAGAGGGTAGAAGTGTTTGGTGAATTTGTCTCGCGATAGAATTACACTTTCTATTTATATAATCAATGTTAGGTCAGTTGTTTATAGCAGAATTAATGGCCTTGTTTATACAGTGTTCTGCTTTTATACATGTAATTCTTCTCTCTTTCCATTTTCAGGTTAGGGTTTGGATTTGGTTTTCTTCATAATACAGAACTGAAACAAAATGTGTTGAGCATGTGTGTGTTATTCCAGACTTTATTAGAATTCACTGCTTGTATGAAATACAACAATATGTGGATGCACTTATGTAAACTATGGTCAGAGGGGCTTTTTTCTGTTGTTTTGTTGTGTTTGGTTTTTTTTCCTCTTTTCTCATCATCATAACTTTCTCTTCTGCCAAGATGTTTTTGGCAGTTTTTAAAAGGTTTGCCATTAAAAATGTTATAGACCAAATGGTTTTTAGAAACTTTATTGAGGGCACTACTTAAACAAAGGAGGAATTGGCACTGAACTCCTTTCAGCAGAACTTTGCACTGGAAAGTGTTGATATCTGGAAGTGAATAAGTAAAGACAACAGAACAGTAGGAATGATGCCGATTGCCATTTTTAAAAGGAATTAGAAAATCCCTTGTAAAGGGATTTTTACTCCTGTTCTTGTATCACCTCAAATGTATAGAAAAATGTACCAGAGGTGGGATTCCTGCTTCCTCTCTTTCCCACTCTTATTTTTCTTTTTTTCCTTCTGTCTTTTTTGTTGTTGTTGTTGTTGTTAAATATTAATTTATGCCATGTATTACATGATGGGGAGCATCCAGTCTATATCATTATGACAGCATGTACTTGAAGCACTTACTGCCTAAACACAGATGATAATATTGGAAAATTACTGGATTTTTAATGTTAAGATGGTGATTGTTCATGAACTGTAAAATGTTATTTGGAATATCCAAATATTTATTTCTGATTTATCTTTTCTATAAAATTACACACCTCTCTAAACCTGCTAATATTTAACAGCAAAAGTAGTATTTTAAAAGAAGTTTAATGAATTTGATGGCTGCATTTCTTTTTCTCCTTCCAGAGCAAGAATTTACTCTTTGAAAAGATTAACGGTGGTCCAAAAAGAAGAAAGAGGGTAACTATCAGAATACTTTATAGCCTCTGTATCATCTAGAGAGCTAATAAGAGTTAAAATCATACTGCTGAAATGAAGAGTTAATCTAATGCATCTGCATTATACCTGAGATCATGCATAAAGTCAGGGAATCTCTGTGACAAATAACTACAGCAGGCTTCAGGACTGTCCACCAATACAAAATATATTTCTCTAAACATCCTGTTGCTTTCAGGTGAACTTCAATGCAGAGCATTAATTTAAAAACTTTATATTATCTGTGTTTCTTAAATTGACACTATTTGCATAAAACCATTTAAAATTATTTAGATGTCTTTAAAACAGATTTTGTTTCCTACTAAAAAATATTCGTAAGTTTAGTTACCACTACCCATGCATGCCAGTATCTTTTTGGGTGTAAAAGGCAGTAGAACTGGTTCTTTAGCTGATGTGATTTGATTCACTTACAGACTTGGATTTACCTTAGATTGAACTCCTTTCTCTGTGTCCCACTTGTCTGAAAGACAAAGGTGAATGGGTTCTCATCCCTGAAATAAGGAAGCGAATCCAAGTATCAGAGAGAACCTCTGCAGAATCCACCTTACTATTGTCTCTTTTTTCCTTCTTTTTCTTCTCTTTTTTTTTTTTTTTTTTTTGGTAGCGTCAGCCTTTCTTTTATGAAAAAATCCATTTCAGACAGAGTCAATGTCTTTAGCTTTGCTGCTGGTATTTATTTATTTTTTTTTAACAAGAACAAAAAGTTTAGGTCTCTGCCAGAAAGTAGCTTTTCAAAATATGACAGCACAGTTTATATTGTAAATGAAGTAAATTTGGTTTAAAATAACTGAAGCATAAGGAAAGATTATTTACTAATATATTTATTTATTTAAATCTCAAACATAAAGTCTTTGCTAGAAAGGTAGAAAATGAGTTGATTTCTTACTGATTCGCATATCACTTCTAATGAACACTGTTGAACCATAAGTTAATGATCTTGAGCTTACTATCTGCCTCCCGCTTACATTTTACTTTCGAGTTTGTTAGTGGGAAAAGAAAAAGGGTAGGCACTTAATTTTATTTCTAAGTAAGTAGAACTTACTCTGGAAATAGTTATGTGGAATATTTATTAATAGCTAGGACAGCATGTTAACGTAGGATTAGTGCAATATATACATGAGAAAAAAAAACAAACCCAAACCATTTTCTGTCTGCATGCTGACTGACATAATTTAATACAAAGGGAATAATGGCCAGAGAGACATGGCAGCCACATGGTCAGGGGTAGCCCAGAATTTTGAAGGCGAAGCATCTGATTCTTGCTTTGCAGCAGATTTATTTTCTTAGCATGGGCACTTAATGGTAAATTCAGTATTATTTAAAGTACTTTATTGTTTTGAGACTAATACTGTAATGATTACTAATGCTTTAAGGAACAATTCAGAATTTTCACTTATCAGCAGAAGGGTAACCTAGAGCTGTCAGCAGCAGAGTGTATTTTTCCAGAAACCAAAAAGCTTACTGGATTACCATCCTGCCTTCTGCAGTTCTTGCCACTTGTCCATGCCCCTCTGCACAGACAGAGAGCTTAGGGAGGACAGCTTCTGGCAACAGATTTGTATTTTGGGTCAGGATGTCCCAGTTTCAGCTTAAAGTAAGTCCTCTTTGGAGAACTGAGCTCTCCATGGAGAGTAAATATGTTGTATCCATATGAAGCTATAATACAACAGTCACAGAGGAACTACTGGAATTGACAAAAGTACTTATTCTAAGTGTGTGTGTATATAAACACACATACAAGCATACATACACATAATCATAATACACCTTGCAAAGGTATGTACTTACCATTTGCTAGTGTGTTTTGGGTTTTTTTCTCCAGTCTTTGCAGTGACCTACAATTTGACTAGCAATTCTCCCCTTTTTTTAATATCTATGCATGAGCGCAGCCCTGTCCAGAATCTAATATCCCAAACATGACCAGAGTGCTTCTGTAATAACTGAGTCATGTTGCCGTGGGCTTGGAGCTGTGCACAGAGGTACTCAGGAACTGCATTGCCTTGAATTCAGCACAGCTGTATAGGATTAAACATTTTTTAGTCAAATCAGCCAAATGTTTTGCATTATATTTTGTGTTTTCTTTTGTCGCTTGAGAAGGATTCAAATTTTTATGTATTCTCATTCTCTTTTACTTTATTTCAAAAAGTAGCAAGCAAGTACTACTCCAAAAAAAAAAAAAAAGTCCAATCAATCTTCCTAAGAATCTTCAAGTAATTCCTAGAAGTTTATGCAACAGCCGAATTTCACTGAATTAACATTGAACAGAACTTCTTTAAACAAACACAAACAAATCATTTACATGTGTCTTATTTTTAACAATTTAAAGCATTAAATTAGTGTTAGTTTTGTTTTCAAAGATTTTTCCACATGCATTTCTGGAGCTTAATATTTTTATGTTTTTGCTTGCATCAGGCAAAGCACTCAGAAAACAATAGAAAAAAGCAAAAGGACTGCTCTATGCTATGATTAAGTATTAATGATAGAGTCTACAAATCTGGAGAAACCCAAGGGCTTAAACTTGAAGACAGACCAACCTCCAAGTCTTTTCCAGAGATTTGACAATTACTTGGTATATTTGAAAAACAGAAAATTCATGCCTATTTTAAAAACTTTTTGTTGTTGTTGTTTGTTTTGTTTTGTTGGTTTTTTTTCTTTTTGGTGTAGTTTTAAACTCTTCAATTTTGGTGAAAGAAGCATAGAAATATCTCAAGAGAAGTAATTTCTATGATACAGACAGTCTGACAAGAATCAGGAGATACTGGAAAATTTGCATTCCTCCAAAGTTTGTCCTTAGGCAAACAATTTTTATTGGCATCAAAATCCAGCACACTAGAATTCTTGTCTGTATCTGTGAAGGAGAAAGTATATACTTGAAATGTGTTTACACTAACACTGTAAAAGGCCAGAAAGTGGATGTAAATAATATTTAATTTAATTCTGAAGCTCCACTAAACTGCTTGATATTTGCAAATACGGTAGATACATTTTATTCTGTGGGTATAGATAAAATTCAAGCATAGGCTTTCTACATTACTATGATCTCCAAACAATTTTGAGACAGGATCTGTTCATCTTCAGTCTCACGTTGTACTGCTTGAATGGCGCAAAGTGAAGCTAAACTGTCTCCGGGGATCTTCTTTCCAGCATTCCCTTGTTCTGGGAGTGGTGGAAAAGCCATTTCCTATGCCAAAATCTTGCTTGGCTCTGCTTCTGTGCCAGCAGTTTTTTATCTCAGCATCAAGAGAGGAAGTGAGGAGGGGTTTCCTGGAGAGGAGATGGGCTGAAGAAGAGACTTTGGTCAAAAATGGTATTGTGGTATTTAACCTGTCTCCCAGCAAAAGGTCCATCAGAGGCTAGTGATTTAAGCTAAAGCTTACCTATACTTCTCTATCAAGTTCTGTCCTGCCTCAATAATTAGGAAGTTTAGATCTGCTGATGCTTCTCTGCTGAGCTGAGGAAAGGAGGAGTGGAGCAAAAAGACAGTGTTTAATTCAGACTGTCCTATATTCTCAATAGTCCTCCTTTGCTTGTATTCTTTTTAGTGGGTTGGATTTAATTCTTGCACACACAAAAAAAATATTAGAAAACAAAACACCGATTGACTCTTAGATTTACTCCCTGGAAGCAATTTTTTCTTTAGTCTGCAAGCATGTGACAGATAAGAAATACATAAATGTACCCACTAATCCTACTTACTTTTTATATGTTTCCCTGTTCCTAATAAGTATAAATTATTTTATAGGTATAAATAATTATAATTTTAAACTTTTTCAGAGTGTGAACCCATATCTGCAAGGACAGCGACTGGATAATGTTGTAGCAAAGAAGTCTGTTCCGCATTTTTCAGATGAAGACAAGGGTCCTGAATAAGTACAATAAAAATGAATTATGAAAATTCATGCCATCCTCTGCTAGATCGTAACATTGCTTATATATAATCATCTATTAAAATCCTTGTGAATGGCAGCATGTTTATTATTTATATAATTGTAGATGAAAAACAGCTGTATTTATAACAGTACGTTCTCCTAGATAACAAAAATATGGTTCTGCTTTTTGTTAAGTTATGGTAAAAAGACATTTCTGTTGTTTTTATTTTAGCCATGGAGCAAACTTTAAAAATGTTAGTCATTTTAATAGCTAACGTGAGGTAACTGGTCTTAATGAGCAGCTTGTAAATAGGAAGATGTAAAAAAATGCCCAGTCTGACTCCAACATTTAATCTTAAATGTTACTATGTTTGACACATGAAAATTATAGTTTTATGTTTTGTTCACAAATATTGTTACTTAGCAAAGACAAAGTATTTATTTTACCCAGAGAATTTTGGCTTTTGTTCCATTTTAATAAACATTTAAGCAATCTACAAGGTTTGCAAAGTGACATTTTCCAAAATATTTCAGAGGCTCATTTGTCTCGGTTATTGCTGTGCAAATTTAAAAATTAAAGAACTTCTTTTTGACTCTACCCCCTGGAATATTTTTCTGTTAGTTTTATTCATTCCATGCCCACAACTTTCCTGAACACTTGCACATCTTTCTTCTTCATCAATGGCACTAGATTATCAATGGAAATTATCTCCTCTGCTGTTCTTTGTCTTAGTAACAGCAGCATTTGTGCATTATAACGTGTTTAAATTATGTGTCTCTGGGATCCAGTAAGTGAAGATGAAGACACTTGTCTGTGTTAATAAGGTTGCGTCAACATCCTTTGAATCTAAATCTAAATCCAGGATATGAAGGTTATTACAGTTGATGATCTTCTGAAAAACAATGCTACTCTAGTAACACTGGCAGCTATCACTGCTCTTGAAGTTGCTAAGGGAAGCTTAAATTGCATTTTTGTCCCTAGGAGGTTGAACAGTTTTATATTCCAGAAAATTGAGCGCTATCCTTCTGAAAGATGAGAATATAAAATTACCTAAAATTTTGTTATTTTCTGGGTGCATCTGAAATGGTTCAAGCCATGCGTGTAGGGTATTGGGATTAGGGGAAACAGCATTAGCTTACAGCATTGAACTTCAAATCTATGGAAAAATAATGTAGTTTCCTTCCCCATCCTATAGAAAGACACAGTAAAATAATGAAAACCCCTTAGAAAAAGCAGATCAGAAACTAAGAGAAACTAAAGGTCCTAGCTACATAAGATTAAAGTTAACAGGATGGCACAAACATGACTGTGTATGGCACTTGCTTTTTCTATCCCAGCACTTAGTAATTTGTAATCAATTATGCATGCAGACAGTTGTTCCTCTCACGTCATTTATGGGTAGATTGCAAAACTTTGTAACATTCTAGGCTGAACCATCATGTCTTTCATCATATTTTCTCTTTAAAAACAAAAAATCTGGAAGAGAAGACTAAATAGTATGTAATGCAGTGGGTTTTATACTCACATGTGACACAAAACTGAGGAGTTTGTGTGAATCACAGAGCTCTTTCTGCTTCCAGTGCCAGGAATGGGATGGGATACTCCAGCTGTTCACACAAGAGAACTTGTGTTCTCTGCTTCTTAAGCTTACTCTTTTTATTTTCACTCCTGCTTAGTCTTCACATAGGTATTGAGAGTTGCAGAATTGCAAAGGTTGTCTCCAAAACCAGAAAAAAAAAAAAGTATCATGGCATGAACCTGGAATCAGAACACGTTGATTTCTAGTGGCCCAGTGTATGCAAAACAGTCATTCCTCTCACCTAACCTCATAGCCAGCTACTGGTGCTGTCACAAGGCTTCCAGTTGGTCAGACACTAGATTTTCATTCCTAAGAAACTGGTATTTCTTCGGGTACTCATCCTTCTCATCAATACTTTTAAAGTAATCTTGCCACATTCTGTCCTTACTAGCTCCAGTAAAATCCATTTTAATCACAAAAATTAATCAACTATGAAGGCAATTCACTTGGAAGTTTTTTAGTAAGGACATAATAAAGGGTGGTGTGTACAGTAAATGAGGGGTTTTAAAAAGGGAAGGGCAAAGAAGTATTAATTTCTTAATATTATCAGAAATGTTACATCTGATTTCATGCAGCACTTTAACTCACTACATCCCCTGCATGGAGTTGTGGTAATCCAGCCCTGCAAATTGACCAGCACAGGCATCTGCAGTGGCTGCCTGGGACCCTGGTGGGGCTTAAGGAGTTGTCCTTCTGTCTATGATAGATCTGCACACAGCAGGCAAAGGAAAACCTATACAATTCAGAGATGTTTTTGTCTTTAAATGCAAGCAAAAAAAAAAATCTAAACCAAAACAAAAAAACCCTTGCACTGCACAATACAATGATGCATCTTACAGGAACTGTCTGCTGGAAGTATTCAAATGCATGGCGATGAGCAGCCATCTGCTGAGTCCATCAGGCAGCTTGAGTGTTTCACTGGGAAAAGTCAACAGCTTTGTTGTGAAATTTTAATAAAATATAGCTATTACACCCACCATGATAATGAGATTAATTATTCTAATTTCAGTTTCATAGTAGAGCTGCCTTTCTGTATTGGGATTGGTAGTCCCATATTAATTAAAAAAAACAAACACAAAATCCACAAAACCGAGCAAAAAAAGCTGTCCCTCCTACTGCTCCAACAACACTGCAAACATTTCTACACAGTTTTTTCTAAAGAATCATTACAGTGTTGGTCTTTTGGAATCGATGGACAAAGATACCAACTATCCCCCTCACTAAGAGCTCATGCCACCAAACCAGTATTTACAAGAATGTAAACAGCTGCTCATCTCCCACAGATGTAATCACCCTTTTACATTTATGATGAATGTGAATTAAGGAGCATGTATATTGGTATTGTTGTTTAGAATTGTCATTGAATTAAAACCTTTTAAGATTATTTTAAAACTGCAAGTGTGTTAATTACGTCTAACATATTTGATGCACAATGTGCTTGAAAGAAGCTATACGAACACACACACACACTTTAAAAAAGGTAATACAGTCTTGCAAGAAACTCAGTAGTAAAGGATGTAACGATGACAAGCCACAGAAGAAAGCAATATAAAAATGCTTACGTAGTTATTTAGGAAGGGAAACAGTGATACGCTTCTTTCTTATTGGCACATTTGCATTCACCTAACAAAACCATGGCGCTAATCTATTCAGCAACTCATGAGCAAACCAAAGAAACTTGGAAGTAGTTGTGGGAATCTGATGTCAGAGTCTCCAGAGGCACTTACAGGGCTGTAAGTAAAGCTGATCTAAAGCTTATTTATTCAATATATGATGAAGCATATCTTCATCTGTTAAACTGAGGCAGAAAGATGACTAACAAGTCAATTAAGTTTTTGGCTTCTTTGTGGACAGAGTAACATTCAAGTCTTTTTGTTTCCAAATGCCAGGAGCTCGGGATGAAGACAAGTATTTTTTTGATGATGAAGAGGAGACTTGAGACCATGCCTTCAAATCAAGCCTTTTACAAGTAGCTGTGTGAAAATGTTGAGAAAGCTTTGTTTTCATTTTCACGCTGTATAAAACCTAATTTTTGAAGATTTAAATTTGTTGGAAATAGTGCTTTACAACACCAACCTAAATCAAACTTTGAATCCTCTGGCTTTTTGCTGGTAAACTCACTAAACAAACTTTTGCCTCATTTGTAATACTGTAACATTTGCCCTGTGAATAAATTTTTATGCAAATACACTTTTACATGCAAATCTGGAATATCTGGATTATTAGGGCAAAGAGTTCAAAAGTCAAAGTTCAAAGGTCAAGGAATTCAGACAAAATCACAGTCTCAGATTTATGGAAGAAGGGAAAGGTAGGCAGATTCAGAAGACACTACCATAATCACACACAAATTTATAATACACAAAGAAAGTACAGTTTTACATGACCCACAGAGGAGATGAGTGCGTTCACTGTAAGATTTAAGACTTATCCAAGCCAGAAGCCATTAAGGCTATCAGGGAATCAGAAGACATTATCTCCAATTTTGAGGCACCTGAATCAAAGGTTTCAGGTTAGTGGAGCTGACAATTAGATTGAACTATATTACCACCATGCTTGATACAAATTGTATGGCAGTCTGACAGCAGAAACAAAACCCAAACAGAACATATCAAATCCATTGCCACATATATACATATGCATATACTTAGAAATTTGGTTTTGTTTGAAGTCATGCAATTACCTTCAACACTCTTAAATAAATATCATGTTCAGGAATTACCTCCAATAATAAGTCTTCTTTTTAAATAAAGAACTACTGTGTCCCTTAGGAGGCCTGTCTCTGTGGTACCTAGAGACAAAGACAGATTCCAACCATGAGCAAAGACAACAAGCCTCCTTAAAGTGCTCAGCCACAGATGGTGACCTATGTACATGCAAACTAAATAAAAACTAAAAGGCAATATAGAAGAGGAGAATGGAATTGCCATTGTGAACAGCCCCATGAACCACAAATATGCCTGACTGGCACAGGATTGGGTCCTGAGCCAAGATTTCCAAATATGAGACAATGAAAGGGTCAAATGAACAATTCTCCAAGTAGATGCATGGTCCAGGACTACCACACTCAAGCTTTTTGCTGTTAGGTAGAGAATGACATTAAACTCCAGTTTATCATTCTAATTCACTATGAGAAGGAAGTATGTAGTATCAGTTCATGTGTGCTTTATTAATGATGCTAACAGCTTTGCTGTGATTACATGGATCCTGATGGTTGAAAGAGCAGTTAGCCATGTGTTCAACACATGGGAGCATAACAAACTTTAAATGATGTGTGTGTCATGGCAGCAGCATTACCAATTGGAACTAAAAGAGCTTAAAAAAAATTCCTGTTTGACCAACAAGGTCTATTTTTGTATGTGGGGCAGAGGTGGGGAAGGGATCAGAGATGGTAGGAATTGAGAATTACTTCAGACTTTAAAGATTATGTAGACCTGACTCATCTCTCTTTATTTTTCCCTATAGTTCCTGTTACCAAAACACATGGAATCCAGTTCCTATTGCAGTGCATGGGTGTCTTTTACATTTAATCACTGTGTTTCTTCATCCTACTCTGCTCTCCAAGAAAAACAGTGGTGGGAGTCGGGGGCTACATTTCATTGTAAACTGAGTGAGGCAAAGGAGAAAGCACAAAGGAGAAACAAAGAAAAATACTGTGCTATTTGCTACTAGCCTCAAACTCTCCCTCGTTCCCTAACTGGTGTCATTCATTTACAGACCGTTAAGGCCTTATTTTAAATGTATGAATACTGACTACTTTTATTCCAGATTGTTCCGAACCTAACCACCATACGACAATGTAACTTTCTGGGGAGACACCAAAGATCTCCATTACAGATGACAGGTTTTTTTAGGTCTGGGCATTTTACTATTTGTTAGATCATAGAAGGTGCATATGACTTTGATGTCAAACACAGTCTTAGCCTCTTTAATTAATTCTTTATACTGAAAAGAAAGAAAGAAAAACCCCTAGCAGTTCTTCAGCATGTTATCTACATTCTAATACCCCAAGGTCTTCTAAAAGTGGCTGAAATTCCAGTGGGATAGCCCATATGAGGAAATGTGGTTCTGATTCATCTTCCTAACATAGAACACCTTTCTGCATTGGGAAATAAAATACCGCACTGTGACATTTTATATTTCCAAACAGGCAAAACAGACTCAGGAAAGAACAAGTCAGGTGATCCAGAGAAGCACTCATAATTCATCATTGGCTGGTTTTTCCCTTTTTTTTGAACCACACTACAACCAGTGACTGCCTCAATTAGAAAACTTTAAGTGACTCAAATGAGTAGTGCAATGGCTGTAAGATTTATGGACTTTAATGTTATTACTCCAACTGAAGTAAGAAACCTATTTTTAATGCTGCATAAACCATTTATGAAATAAAAAAATTGTCATAACTGATTTAAGTAAGTTCTTTAAAAGTCATCGTTATAACAGATAAGCATTGCTGTCATAGTTATGCATAGACCTTGCCTATTGCTTAAATCCCCAAACAACCCTACAACCCAATTGCAATTCGTGCATGAGCTGGTAACATGTACACACAGTTAGAAAAAGCAGAAAAGTTTGCCCTACTTCTGATTCCTTATAGCTTTCTCCAGCTATTCCCACAGCATCTCCAGCTTTGCTGCAGCCTTTCTGATGGTTGTGAGTCTGAAGTTATGGGGTCTTGGAAGACTTGTTTTCAGGGACTCTTGTCAGACCAAGTTATGCAGCAAGCAAGCAATATGTGTCAGAATGACATACATTGCTTTCAATTTAAAATGCATTGATTATTTTTAGCTAGTAGTTGAGGCTATATTCTAATTTCTAAATATATTGGCTATTTCCTGCTGTGTTTTTATGTTCTCAGCAGCAACCTATGAGCCATTAGAAGGCCATGAATTACCCACAAACTTGAGGATAAGACCTTCATAGATTGCCCCTAAAATATTGCTTGTTTATTAAAACCACTTTGTGTCTATTCTGTTGTGTATCTGGAGGTTCTTGATCTGGAGGTTTACAAAACCTGGGAATTACTTCCATTTAACAGAAGGGTGACAAGTTGCAAAGCAGTTGAGGACTGGCTCCACTAAGGGCTTAAGTGCCCATGTTGGACTTGTGTGCAATACAAATATCAAAGTCCAAACACACGATCCTCAAACCTTGCCTCCCTTGCCTGATTCCTTAGACAGCTAAAGTCTATACATGTCTGTTTTCTTGTCAATGACATACCTCAGGCACCTAAACCTTTACTCCTGTGTATGCCTAGAAATGTTTGAAACTTGGTGAACCCGCATAGCTCTACATCTATCTCAGTCCTAAACCCAGCCTGGATCCACAAACTTGGCAGTTCCTCCCCTGTATTCCATGGGGGAACCAGTGTGGTAAGGACACACCTCACGCATGTCTACAGAACCAGGCATTGCACAGAATGCCACAGCAGAAGTAGACAGTTTAATTAAAATAAAGTGTCTAGAAGAGGTATGGCAAAAGAATCAAAGCTCTAATGGCACCAGAGAAAGTGATAAAGAATGGGTACAAATTTGTCCTCTCGTACTTAGTAGGGAAGGGTGAACATGAGGTAGGACAAGGTAACACCTGGGCTCCAGCTAATCCTCAAGGAGTGTTTGTGTAGCTAGCCAGACACTGGATAGAAATACAAAAATAGTCTTGAAGCATGGTGAAAACAAGCCAACCATCCTCCCCAGATGGCTTGGTTTGGTTCCCCATCTTGATTTAATTGTTTCCTGAACTGTTGAACAAATAGTCTCCTGCCTCATGGCTAAGAGGCTACACCTCTGGAGGTGCAGGAGATAGATGTTTGACTGCCTCCAGCACCACAGTCTTTTCTTTCCTGATTCCTGAAACGATACCAGCTTCCTTACACTCACTTTTAATGTATTCTTTTTTTCAGGAAAATTAGATGTGTTTAGCTGCTACCCAAATAGCTGGAATACTATCACATTTAGTAAGACTTGGAAATTAGCAAGAGTTCATTTACTTGACTGTGCATTCTTTATTCTAGTAACTTAAAAAAATATCTTTAGATCATTTTGCATCTGTTGAAAAGGAAGCACTTAAACCCCCAACTTTCTTGCTCATTGTTAGCATTCCAGTGACAAATTTGAGCTTGCAATCATTGTCAGTATAGGGTTTGCAGACCAAGAGCTCCAATAAAGCAAACAACTTGATTGGAGATATTAAAACATAAAAGTACTTGGTCTTACAAAGTACTTCTCTAAATTAGAAATGAAGTCACATTTGGATCTAGTGTTTTATCTCTACCTAAGAAGGAGGTATCGTTTACCCGATTGTAGTAGTCACCACCCTACTAATGTACAGAGGCTCTCTAAACAAATCATCCTATCTCCATCAGATAAAAAAGTGCTTTCTTCGTCCGGATACCCTGTGCCCTCACCCCGATTTATCTCAACTTATTACATCAAGATAAAAAAACACTGCACCTTCACTCTAGTACTTTTTTACATCAAGATAGCTGTTTCAACATAAAATTTCATCCTATAGGAAAGACATAAACAAAAGAAGTCATAAATTCTGAATCCAAGAATTATATTATATTAAAAAGGAGCATTTCTTCTTTGCCTCACAATGCAGGAAAATACCCAGTTTGTTTCTGTTTTCTCTTTGGTCAGATCAGAAGAACAAGAAATAGTTACAAGCATCTTTTCTTTTTCTTTCTTTTTTTTTTTTTTTAATGTGTCTGATAGCTTTTGGTCATGCCAGCCCCCAAGGATTCTTTCCTCTAAATATTCTATTATATTTTTCAAAAGGAAAAATATGTCTTTTTTTACTGTGAATTCATATGTTAATTTTGAAATCCTGACAAGAAATAATAATACATCCTTCACAAGGAGTCTAATTCCATCTGGTTGGGAACCAAAAAGCCCTGCCACAGTCTGATCTGAAGTGTAATTGATTTGATCACTTGCGACTTAACTTCTTCGCTTATGTCTTTAGTGCATTAAGGCTTCCTGTGGAGGGGAAAGAAAACTGTTTACATTTTTAGACTTTTTAAAAGTGCATCCAGAAGCTCCAAGTGTTTCGTGCCTGATTAATTACAAACACCTAGAGCATTGCTCCTGAGCCTATTTACAGAATCTCTCCTAACATCAAATGATTTTACACTTCTCCAGGCACTTAGAATAGCATGTTATTTGTGGGGGGGAAAAAAAAAAAAAAAAAAAAAAGAAAAAAAAAAAAAAGAATCAAGCTGCCAATGAAAGCAACTAATGGACAATGACTGGCTAGTGTGGTTACTCCCAGAATGTAAGGTAACAGCTCTTCCATGCCTCTGAACAGCTCCACAGAAAGGGAAGAGTGATGTCTGTGGTAGCTATGTTTGGAGAATAAAGTAAAAGGGATTGAAAAATTCTAATTAGAATTCAAGATACTGCAAGAAAGGGAAAGATCAATGAATAAATATCCAACTGCCCTTAGCCAAACAGGCTAAACAGGATACTTTTGACAAGGAAACAGAAGAAGCAAAACAGAGCAGTTGGAAATATCAAGACAAGAGATTTGGCCCTAGGCTTGCCTGTGTAGTTTCCCAGAAGTGATTTTTTTGGCAATTTTTGAAAGAGTAAATTTTTGGTAACCATACAGATTTTAAAAAAGACTATTTTTGTATTTTATTATTGTATTGTTCTTTTAATTCTTAAGTTTGTAAAGGTTAGCATTCTAATATGCACATCATCTAGAATGCCCTTTAACAGGGGAAAGAGATATATAATTTATTTTGGGGGTCTTTTAGAAAGGTTTGTCTAACTCAAGTCTCTTGGATTGCTGTGCGAGCTTCATTTTATACACTCCAAACAGCCCCACTGAAAACAAAGTCAAGCATCTGGAAAGTCCCTGCAGGATTTGGGTCCCAATCTAAGTTTAGCAAAAAAAGGAAGCATACATACAAGTCCACCTTTCTTAGCAAAGCACTTATATATATAGTTGTGCATTTATGTATATAGTTAAAATGCTATTCAAATCAACAGACTGCTAAATTGGAGCCTTATCTTTAGCAGTTCTTTTAGCTAAGCTCAACTGGTTAAACACTTCGTCTGCATTTAGATTTTTTTGTCCACACAGTGAAAACTTGGCTTATTCACTGGAAATACATTTTTTTTTTTCTTTTTATCCCCCGCCCCCCCCACCCCCCACCCCTTTTTTTTTTTTTTATTGTGGCGAACTACAGATGTTAAAAGGCCTTCTTCCCCATTAAAAGCTTTTAGAAATTTCAAAATGGATGCCTTCAAGCAAGTGGGCACAAAATAGGCAAAAGTTAAAAAAATATGGTTTTTCTTCGTAAATTAAGTCAAACTCTCAACTCCTCTTATTAAGTGCTTATTTCATTGGAAGTTTGGTACCAAACCAGCTTTAAGGATTTAGGCCAAAAGAATTCTGGCTCCTTTGAAAACTCTCTTCCTTATTGCAGTTGTATACGTGGGGAAGCAGAGTCAAGAAAAAATCAGTGTGAGTAAAACAGGGTAAAGGATCAAGGTGGGGTGTGGGGTGCAGGGTGCACTTGTGCCACTTATGTCTCTTCTTCTTGACATAAGAGACCATCTAAATAAAAAAAGGCAGTGAGGAAGAGTTCTGTTTCTTCCCACCTGCATTAGTATTTACTCTGAAAAGGAGACTAATTGATGCTGGAGCAGTACAACAGTTAAACAGAGTCCTTTCCTTCCCATAATACACAAGCCATTTTTGTGACACTGGATTTCAAATATAAAATGCGTAAGTTCTACACAAGCTAAGTAATTTGCTGTCTCAGCCAAAAAAAAAAAAAAGGGCTTTAAGCTCTTTCATTCCAGCAAAGTTGCTTTTTTATCTGGTATTCTGTTTTTACTCAAATATTGCCAGGAAAAGCAAAAAGAACAGATAAGATTTCAATTTTTAAAAGAGGGCAATGGGATAAAACCAAACCAAAAGCCTTGCAAGTCTTCTTACATAATAAAATAGTTTTCCTGCCTCTCTTAGTCCTTTTTGTTCTGCTATAGGCAGTAAGTGGCAGAGTCAGAAAAAAAGCCTTGACTTTTTAACTTCCAGCTACCTACCTTACCTGCTAGACTGACATCATATGCTCTGCAGGTGTTGCACAGAAGCACCCCCATGCAGGGAGGAGAAAACATTTCTCTTCCAGGTAACATCCTGGTTGCTACACAACAACAAACTGCCTTTCATCATAGCAAGAAAGGACTGTTCTGTCAGAACTGTGTATGAGGCATCTATACATGTCTTAAAAGTGTATGTAATCTGTCTAAGATGTTGGGATGCAGTAAGGTGTAGGAAGGGAGTCTTGTGGTTTTGCAACATAACTGTATTTCATAGCTGTTGTATCACTGGAGTGAAATATATAAGCAAATAACACACTAAGCTCCTTAGATGCCTCCTTTCATAATGCACAGTTACAGATTCAGATTAGCAGAGTCCATTTGCTTAGCTGAGTCACTTCTTGTATCACATTGTGCCAGAGGTGCCCTGAAAGCAAAGCATATCAGCAAACACCTCCTACAGATTCATGAGACAGAAGAAAAGTAAATGCATGAGGGCAGAGGAATTTTTCATGGGTATTTTATGGCTTTCATTTTCTTGGCAAATTCTTCTACAGCCATCAAATACATAAGATGCATCAAAAAAAAAAAAAAATTGTGAAAAGAGTTATAAAAAGGTTAGCTTGACAAATGATATTTCCTCATTTGGCAAGAAAGTTTGTATTTGTCCAGCAGTCAAACTTCATCCTAATAAAATAAGCTTTTCTAAATCACTTTTGAAAAATAGTCACATATGGATTCTATTACATATGTAGGTGTTTTGAGGCCAGAAAACTTATTTTTTGTACTGTGTCTGCAGCACATAGCAGTGGAATGCTGCTGGATGGGTGACCATGGCTCTAGGTGCAGAGATCATTACAAGCTTACAACCTGACTCTACATGTAGTACATTCTAAATAAGAAAGCTTTTAAGACATACCAGGCCACCATACTTTTCAGAGCAGAATCACAGACTTTTAAAATATTGAGGTGCTAAAAGCTCAGGACTTTATCTGGAATCCATTCATTCTTTTGATTTCCAGTGTTCTGTTTCTGAACA
>WTSP01016873.1:0-16146 GCA_025331215.1 Actenoides lindsayi
GGGGCTGTGAGCACCCTGCTCTAGTGGGAGGTGTCCCTGCCCATGGCAGGGGGGTTGGAACCAGATGAGCTTCAAGGGCCCTTCCAACCCTGACAATTCTATGATTCTATAAGGTGGGGCTCAGATGCCCCCTGCACAGGGGCCAGACAGCTTTAGAGACCCCCAAAAGTGCGGGGCAGGAATAAAGTCTCCATCAGTGATGCTTAAACCATCTTAAACAAGAGGCTTGGTTTCAGTTGGCTGGAAAGTCCCACTGAGGCTAAACCCACCAGCCCCCAAACCAGATGGCACCAGGGCAGCTGGGCCTTGGGGCAGACAGCCTGAGCCCCACCTCCCAGGTTCCCCGCTCCAGGGCAGCACCCCAGAGACAGCAGAGGATGCAGCAGGGCCCTGGCTCCCTCTGGTCACTCCACACCTGGTATCAGGCTTCTGGAGGAAAAAAAAACCCACCCCAAAGGCTGAATTTCCAGCATTTTGCAGGTTCTGGCTCTCAGCCCAGGGGCAGGGCAGGCTGGAGGTGTTGCCCTCCCGGCTCCCTCCACCACGCTGCCCCCCCAGTGCTGCCCCCCCAGCCTGCGGGGCCCCGGCGGGGCTGGCACAGGGGCGGGAGCTGCTTCCCAGCCTCCGGCCAGGGCTGTCCTGGGGCAATGCCCCGAGCTGGGTGACCGAGCTGCCAAGTAGCGACTCAAAGGGGAGAGTTTCTTGAAAGACTTTGATAGATTATTTGGTAAATACAGGACTACATCTAACGGCAGGAGCTTGCAGAATGCCCAGCCTGGGCTCTCGAGCAGCACACCTTCCAGCCTCCAGCAGCCACAGGCAAGGGGGGGAAGTCTGGCTCTCGTACTTGCAGGCCAGAAAACATCGATTTATGACCATCCTCAGTGAGGTCAGCACACTGTAGAGGGGAAGAGCTTCCCACCAGCCCCGTTACCTTCTGGGACCCGAATTAACCCATCCTGAGTGCTGCTGTGAACACAGACTGGGGGGACTGAGCCCCGAGAGAAGGATCCCGCTTCCCCACTCCTCTCCAAGAAATCCCAACAACAGACTTAAGATTGCAGTGAGATTTTGACCCTCTTTCTCAAGTGAGGCTTGTAAAGCACATGAATAAGACCTGTCTCCCTCTGGTCTAAAGCATTTCCTTCCTTCCTTCCATCTGGGAGATGAAGGTGGGATTGCTGGAGTTCAGAACAATGCTGTGGGGAGTGTCCTGTGGACATATGGATAAACCCAATCTGAACGCTACCCCGTGACACCACATCCTCTCGCCTGCAGCTCTCGAAAAGCAAACTCGAGCCAGCTGAAGCAGCCGTTTCCAGGAGCAGATGTTACCACAGGCAACATCCCAGTCACCCAGCTTTCCCAGAGTCCCCCAGAGTCCCCGAACACAACAGCGCCTGGCACAATCAGGTGGCAGAGCCAGGCTTCTGATTCTGCCTCCGTGGACTTTAATACATTGACACAGCACCTTTCATCCCAGGGTTAAGTGCTTTAACGGAAGTGGGCACCGCACACCCATTAGCACGGGGGAAAACAAGGCACAGAGTGGTTAAGTGACTCGCCTGAGGTCACTTGGCAAAACCGTGGCAGAGTCCGGGCAGCCTTAAACCTCCCGACTCCATCTGTTGGTCAGCCCACGCTGCTGCCTCAAACGAAGCCACTCTGGTCCCTGCCCTCCCCAGCAACGTGCTCTTACCAATCCTCCAGTGAGGTCTCACGCTCCTCTTTGATGCGCAAATAGATGACAAAAAAAAAAAAAGGAGGAAAAAAAAAGGAAAAAAAAAAAAGAAAAAAAAAGTGCAGTAAACTAAATGTTTAAAAAAGCACATTTGTGCTGTCTCTGTGCAAAGATAAAAGAAATAAATACACGATTAAAAAATTAAAAAGGTTCACAGTATCACACATGGATAGGTAGCTACGGTAGTGCACGGCTGGGAAACACTGTGGGACTGCCCAGGATTCTCTACGCCCAGCTGGCTGCCTCCGCTGGGAGCTGCGGGGGAGCGGGTGGTTTCTTTGCTGCCCACGTCTGGGAGAAGTAGAAATACACGGCTATAGTTTTGCTCCGCTCTGAAACGCGGTGCCTGGGGTCCCGCGGTGCGGCGGCACTGGTGTCGGCAAGCTCTTCCCCATCCCACCGGAACGGCTGCATCAACGAAAAGGGAACACGTCGATCTGCAGAGGGAACCGCTGCTCTCCGGGGCTTCTGTGTCTGCATAGAGATTACTGCAAGAGGCAGAGAGAAGAGTCAACACCGGCGCCTGCCCCGCGGTCCGGCCAGCTCCCCGGCACCGAAACCAGCGCGGAGAGAGAGGCGGCCGGTTGTCTCCCAGCCCACGCCCGGAGAACCTCAGCTCCTCAAAGCCTTCGCCGCAGCGAACGATTCGGACCAAGCCGCAGCCCGTGCTGAGCAGAGGGGGCTCTGCCAGGGCCCGGGGGGGTCTCACCTGCTGCCACGGAGCTCACCCGAGGCGCGGCAGGACCCGCCGCGGCCACGCCAGAGCCCCACGCTGCGCCCGGGCCGCGGCGGCTCCCTCTGCGCGCTGACCTCGCGCGGGAAGCGTTAAGCTCCGACCTCAACCCACCGGGCACCCGGCACCCGCTTCTCGTGCACTTACTGTATCGCTCTCCTCATCGGAGACAGAGTGGAGCTGGGCGCTATAGTGGAGCGGGGAGTAAACCCAACTCCTCTCGTCTGTCGGCTGCCAGAGTGGCCGGAGACGGCGGGGAGAATGCAAGGAGAGCAGCAGCAGAGCAGGGAGCGAAGGAGAGAAGAGGGAAAAATAAAAGGAGAAAATAAAAAGAGTAGGAGACAATACAGTAAGAACAGCTCGTTCACCTGGAGGGAGAGGACCGAGCTCAGTGCCAGCTCTCAGCAGAAGAGCCTTCCTCCTCCTCCTCACCACGTACCTGCTCCTTCCCAGCCGAGACAGGGGACAGCCCGCCAGCAGCTGGCATCGGACCCTGCTCCAGCAGTGGGGATGGCACAACCTCTCCTCTTGGCAGGGACAGAGTTTTGGAGCTTTCGAGATGCCAGGGAAACCTCAACTCCCTGCCGTAGCATCACCCCGGCTCCCGAGAGACCCGGGCAGTGACTCACCTAGGGGCTGTGACAGAGCTCTCTGCTCCTGCCACCCACTCCCAGCTCTCAACCTCCCATTTCCCAAGTCCTGTGCTCACTACAAGGTGGCCTCTCTGGTGTCCCCGAGGGCTCTTACAGTGAAACCTCCTCTAGTTTCCCCCCCTGCCCTGCAGGCCGAGCAAGGCAGCAGATGGGTGGGTTAGACCGTGGTGAGTGGTGGCCACAGAAATGAAACAGTTACCAGTGAGAGTCTTGGAGACACTGGGGTGATGGGAACAAGTACGACAAAGGAGGCGAAACACAACTGGAGCTTGGAAAGAATGAGTGGGAAGGGGGCTGCGTGTCGAGGGAGCCGGTGACCGCAGCACTGGGCAGCAGCGCGGTGCCGCTGCTGCCCACACAGCCCAGAGAAGCCCAGGCAGATTCAAGGGCTGGTGTCTGCTTCCAGTGCTCCCAGAGGGACCCACTCCCGTGGCAAATGGGCAATTTTGGCCCCAGAGAGAGTAAACTGCCCGCTTTGACCCAGCCTGGGGGCTGCAAAAAGAAATGGAACTGGGTACTCGGAAGCACCCCTGAGGTGGGGGTTTCCCAGCCCGGGAATCAAGTGTAACAGTCTACAAGTCAGAAGAAACTACAAGAAGCCAGAGGAGCTTTGAAGCACTGGGCTCCACCTGCTGAGCCTCACCGCTAACTGCAGCTACACGAGCAGAGCCCACTGGGAGGAGGGAGGAACCCTGGCCTGGAGCTCCTTCAGGACTCTGCCAGAGGCGCAGGAAAGCTCAACGCTGCATAAAGTCTGCCCCACATCCCGCTTCTCATCCATCCTGACAGGACCACATGCTCCAGCCAGTCTCCTTCAGAGCTTTTTAGGAGCTCAGCTGCTTGCAGGGAGCTGCAAACCCAGCAGGGAGACAAAGGAGCATCCAGAGGCTTGGTATTAACCCTGCCGGTGCTGGGGCAACCAAAGCCAGCCAAGGGGGCAGGAAGGAGCTGCCAGGAGGGGTTGCCCCTTCTCCCACGTGGGTGCAACACCTTCCCCATGCCATCAGCCATGGCCAGGAGCACGTTACTGCCCCTGCTTCCCCACGCACCCTGCCTGATGCCCCCTCCACTGCTCTCCTGCCCAGTACCAAGAAGGCAGGACTGGGAGGACCACGCCAGACACCCGCGTGTGCCGAGGCTCTGACTGCACTGCAGAGGACATTGGCTCTCCCACAGCCTCACAAGAGAAACACTGAAAGCCAGAGCAGCCTGAGCTCTGGGTTCAGCCCCTAAATGCTCAGCTGCCTCCCTGCATCTCTCTGAAAGGAAAGGAAACCCCTCAGTGCTCACTGAACTCCCGCAGTGAGAAGGGAGCACACTGGTGATGTTGGGAAGGGCTGGAGAGCACAAACCATCCCTAACCCAGCAGCAGCTCCTGACGACTTTGGCTTTATGAGCTGCTCACCATCCCAGCCACCAGCAAGACAACCAGACAGTCTGAAAGGTTCTATTTGCAACTGGATTTTTAGCAGCTTCAAAACTGTATTGGGTCTGCCTGAGCTGGAGGGAAGTTCCCCAGAGCAGCCCTCCCAGTGCCGTGCTCTGGGAGCTGGAAAGGTGCTGCTCACAGCCCGGGCTGGGGCTGCTGCTGGGCAGGGCTCGCACAGCACCCAGGCTGCTTTCCAACATCCCCCCAGGATGGGAGGGACAAGATCTCGGACTGGCACAGCTGACCCAAACCAGTTTGGGCTATTCTATACCATGTGATATCAGCTGAACTATAAAAGCTAGGAAGAGGAGGTGGGGGGCATCTGCTTGATCTGCTTGTCCTCCAGAACAACCACTGTGTGTTCAGAGCCCTGCTCCTGACCCGGGCCAGCCAGCACCTGCTGACGGGAAGCAGAGAATAAATCTTTGTTTTCTTTTGCTTCCGTGTGCGTGGCCTTGCCTTGCTTTTCATTAAACTGCCTGTCTTAACCTAGAATTTTCAACTTATCTTCTTCCCCCTGGTCCAGCTGAGAGGAGGAGGTGGGGGGAGTGACAGAGCAGCTTGGTGGGCACCTGGTGTCAAACCACAAAACCATCTTAATGGTCTCTCTGGAAACCCATCTGGCTGCCTGGGGGGAGTGCCAGCCCCTCGGGGGCAATGAGCCCAACATTACCTAGGAAGGCTAAGGGGCCTCTGAGGTCTGGTGCTTGCCAGTTTGTCCAAGGGCTGGGTGACACTGCAGCCCATCCCAGGCAGGAGCTGTGCCCCAGGCTGCAGAAAAGCCGGGCAGAGCGTGTGCTTCTGCCAGATCCCAGAGGCAGAGCCGCTTGTGTGATTTCCAGTGTGCTTCCCCAGTTTCTGCTGGGCTGGGTCCTAACGGCCACACTACAGAGCCACAACATCCAAGGGAAATGGAGAGTTGGCCCCAGTGTTTCAAAGCTGCAGCTCTGCTCCCCTACGTGCTGGCGGGTTCACTTACAATCCCGGAGGAAAGCGAGGTGGTTCGGAGTCTGCGCTGGCGGGGAGAGTAAATCCAGTACCTCCCATCGGTGAACTGGATGGCCCCAGGGCAAGTGAAGTGAGAAAAAGAAACAAACAGAGGAGAAAAGGATGATGTGAAAGAGAGGATGAAAGAGAAAGCAAAAACCAAGGGGTTGGGCAACTCCAGGCCTGACTGGATCAGCGGGCAGGAAAAGCCGTGCGTGGGAAGAGCAGCACCCATGCCCTGCCACAATCTCTGCACTTTTCTTACCCTGGGGGTGAGCAGGAGGATAAATTGGCTTTCCTTTCAGGAGCAGACCTCCAAAGCTCAGTTCACAGTCCCCCGGGGCTTGACAAATCACCCTCTGCAAACAGCAGCCCTTCCCTGACCACTGCCCCCCGGGAGCGGCTGTGGTCCAAGCCCCGCTGCAGCCTCAGCTGAGCTCCAGCTCAAGTGAGGAGTGCCCGTGGGAACCCAAATCAGCTTTTCCCTTCATCCTGGCAGCGACAAACACGCCACAGCACACAGCACACAACACACAACACACATTTAATGCAAAACTCGAGGACTCAGATGAAGTATGAAATGCTGATGAGCAGTCGGTCACGCTCTCTGTGAGCACACACTGCACACAGATGGATTCCTCTGGCTAGAGACCATATGCCTGGGGACAGGGAGGAAGAGGAGCTGACCCTTGCTAGAAGACACATGCCAGTGGAGCAGGCAGTATCTGCAGGCAGCTTGCACACAGCTGCCATCCACGGGCAAAGAAAGAGCAGCCAGTGTTAGAGGGAGCTGTTTGCGTTTTGAACAGCAGGCATAAAAACCCAAACAGACACGCTTTGAAAATGGAGCTGAATTCTTCCACGGCTCCCATGAGCCCCGGAATGACTTGGCAACGAGCGAGCAGCTCTGCAGCAGAGTCACGCAAGCACAGGGAAAGGCAAACGTTGCCATTTTTAGGTTAGCCTGAAGGAGCTCAGAACAAGGGCTCAGCTCCTCTCCATTGCCGTGGAACTGGAAGCAAGGAGTCAGAGCAGGGAGGAGCTTCCAATTCTTTTAATGAGAGGGTTCCGGTGCCCAGGCAGGGGGGAGAGCTCTCGTGGCTCAGACCCTCAGCTCTGCTCTGGGAATCCATGGGGCAGGTCCATGTTGCCAAGAGCTCTTCTCTGGTCCACAGAAGCTGCTCGGACATTGCGAAAGCTGACCAAGGAACACAGCGCCAGGCTCCACGGCACTCTGCTGCCAACCAGCAACCACCTCACTTACTCCCTGTCTCGCCACTAGATTTCCACTGCATCACCTAATGCCTCTGCCTGTAGGGAAAGGAAAAGCCAGAGCTGACCAGAGCCCAAGGTCAGCCCCACTGCAGCCACCTCGCTCTGGCTCTACACCACAGCACACTCGTGTCCTGGAGAGCAGCCGGGCTCTCTGACTGAGGAAGGAAGAGAGAACCTCTGGGTGACACCTACATTCACCTTGGCTTGTCCTGGGAGTGAACACGCTGCCCTAGATAAGCCCTTCAGCGCTTGTGCTTGGAAGTAGAGCAGCACACCTACGGCTATGCCCACAGCAGCAGTGCCAGCCACTCGAGCCCCACTGGATGCTGGTTTGAGTTCTCCAAGGGTTAATACAGCTCCCTGCACTCCAGAACCCATCCAGGGTTAGGATCTCGAGGTGCTCAGCACGCAGACAGCACGAGGCAGACGCTGCCCCGCTCCCGACGGCCTGAAATCGAGACTCTCACAGCCTCATCCAACCTCTCCCATCAACCCCCCCACGGGCCAGGCAGAGAAGGTATCTTACAAAGTATATGTCTGTGACTGGCACGTCATCTTCATCGGAGGCCTGGCTGGCTGGTTCCGAGGCCTGGCTGGCTGTCTCCACCTCTATTGTAGCTGTGGATGTTACAATGGCACAGGCTGAAGCCGCCTCTCTGGTGGGAGAAAGAAATAACATAGTCCTGTCACTGCGATCAGAGAAGGAGTGAGCAAGACTGATTTACTACAAAGGAGCTGACAATGCTCTGCTGTCACATCCAGAAAGATCAGGTCAGGTCAGAAGTAACAGTGCTCAGCTTCACTGAACTGGCTGGGGGGGCACCTCTCTCCCCAGGAACACTGGTGCCCTACCAAGTGACACCAGGTAAGGCTCTGCAAAGCTGCTCAGCCCTCTGAAACACTCACTCTTTGTCGTCTTCTTCAGGAGCTACGATCTCAACGTCACACTTGGGCTCCAGCTCAACACTGATCTGCTGAAGCTCCTCCTCCACCCGCACCTCCTCATGAGACCTAGAAACCAAAGAGAGACAGTCCCAAAGGCTCAGATGGGTGCTCGTTAGGCACAAGTCCTCAACTTTAGGTCAGCTTGAAACAGTCCCGAGTCAGCCCAACCTCTCGTACCGCAGCCTCCCCCAGGGGCGAGCTGTGCTGGTCTGCCCTGGCCCACGGCTGCCCACTGCCAGCCACCCATGGCACCGAGCTCCCAGCACAGCCCGAGCTCTTCATTTTGCCTCAGAGGGAGTCGGCAGAGCTCCCAGGACCGAGGAGCTGGGTAACCAAAGCTCCCTGGCAAAAGTCAGTCCTGTCAGAGTGCAGCGTTCCAGACTAATGAGGTGGGATAAGAGGACAAGAGGCAAGGGAAGAACCAGTCAGTGCTGCAGCAAGGACAGGCAGTGTCCAAGGGAGCATGGGAGGAAAAAGGAGAACGGGCCTCCAGGGAAAAGCTGTGTCCAGAGTTAGCCCAGCACAAGGGCCAAAGCCTCCAACCTCTTCCCAGCCCCCCAGCACAGCAAAGCTGCTCAAGTGCTCTCCAGGGTTCACATCAGATTCATCTGCACACTCAGGAGCTGTTTCTAACAGTCATCAATTTAATACCTCGTGCTATGGAAGTAATAGCTTGGGCTAGTGGAGCTGGCTCCACAGTCGTCACGGGAAGGAGGAATAGGAACCTGCCAAGCCAAGGGGAGGGATGAGCTGTGGGTCCTGCTTTGTGCTGGCCCTGGCTGGGAGCTGGAGCCATCCGGCTGGATGCGGGGAACTCGCTCCTCTCCTCCCCACTGGGGTGGAGCTCAGAAACCCAGAGGGAATTCCCCAGCAGATTAGAATAATCAGAGGTGTGACACATTCTGGAGCAAATTGGATAATGTCTCTCTCATTTCAGCTCAGGAATGTCAGTTCATGCTTTTGTTCTTGCGCTGCCTTTCATCAGAGGATCACAGAGCGCTTTACAAGTACACAGGTCCCTGCTCACCTACAAAGGGCATGCTGAGACACCAGAACCAGAAATGGGGAAACTAGGCAAAAAAATAGCAAAGACGACCACGTGTGTGTGGAGTGGTTGCAGCTGTGGCCAGTCTGTGACAGACACATCTACTTCTGATCAAAACATGAAGCTTCCTGGGTCAGGGGACAGTCGCTTTGATTCACCTGACCTATTTCTGGATGAGTAGTCACATCCTACAGCAACTCCCTCTGTCAGGCACCAGGCCAAGGTCTTGGGGCTGCCAAGATTCATGTTAAGTCCTCTAAGGAACCTTTGCACAGGGACAACCACAAGGTCTCTGTGCAGCAGGGCAAGAAGAGACAAGACATTTTTCTCACCTGCCATCCTGCTCCGAGGAGTGTGTGCGCCTCCTGCGGAAAGAAACCAGAAGAGTAGAGTTTGAGGAGCAATTTAAGACAGAAATCCTACACTGCCCCCAAATCTAACTCCCTACCCCATGAGGGAGATGTTCTACTTAAGAGTTGACACTTCTCCCAGCAATAATTAATCCCATCAAAGCTGCGTCTGCTTGCTCCCAGGAGAGATTTAATTAAAATCGGTCGTTAGCCTTCCAGAGCACAGGGAGCCTGATCAGATCTCCAGCACGAGGAGGTACAGCAGCTGCTTGGCTCCCGTGGGAGCAGGGGACGAGTGCTGTCCTCACCTGTACCTGGGCTGCTCCGAGGTCTCTGAAGGGGATCGCTCAGGAACAGAGAGAGATGTTGACGAGAGAGTCGTGGCTATGGAGGCCGTGGTAGCTTCTTCAAAGGAAGGAGGTGTGCAGGGCAGCAGGTCTGGCCTGCCTGCTGGCCCAGAGAGGGCAGGAGAGATGGAGGAAGAAAAACATGAGTAGGTCAAGCACCGACACCTTACCTACACCAGCCCTGTGTGAGGCTGTTCCACCATCAACCTGCACACTCTCACTGGGACTGCTCTCTTAAAACCTCTAACAAGTTTAGGTGGGTTCAAGCACACACCTTCTCCCAAGGCATCCTCTAGAGAGAGACAGTAAGCACCATTTACAGCATGACAAGACACGTGCTGCAGGAACTGTAAAACCAGTGAAGACATCTCACTGGTAACCAAAGCTGGATTAAAGGCTTGGACCTCCAGAGATTAATATCCAAGTGAAGTAAGAGCTGAATCGAGCGCTCACTGCTTTGCACGGGTAGAAACCCAAGACGTGCGTGGTCCAGGAGCCTGTCCCTCACCACTCAGCTGGAAATCCAGTCCAGATGGAAGTGATGACAAGGTGGCAGAGAACCAGGCCATTTGGCTCTTTTCCAATGGCAAGATCTTGCCCCTTAGAACTGTCCAAACACTGTCATTTGAGTCCTGCAGCTCCCAGTCCTCTCCCTCCCCTTTTATTTTTTAAAAGGGTGGAAAATTGAACTTTCTGATCACTTCTGGGCTATGCCCACTGGTGCCAGGTGGCAGCAGCTGCCTTGCAGCACTGACACACGTGACCATTTTTACCGCAGAACTAAACAATGCTGCAAAGAAGGGATTTGGTCTTCTCCAAGGCAGAGGCATCACTTCCCCAGGTAACCGACAAAACAATACACTCTTACCTTCTCCCCTGTCCTGGTTAAGTTTAGCACCTGCAAAGCACAGCAAGACATGCAATGAAGAGCTATCCGTCAAGGAGGACACGTGGTCGGTGCACAGGGGGGAACTTGACGAGAACAGGGGAGGATCCTAAGGAGCTGCTAGGAAAGAGAGGGCAACCACACAGCCAGCACCGCCGAGCGAGACCGGTACCTTCATCGTCGAGCGTGGGGTAACTCCTGGCCGCACGAAGGTCGTACTGGGTTTCATCCTTTTCAGAGGGAAGCTGGCTGGCTGAAAACGCAGCCGTTGGACCAGCCATCTTGACAGCTAGCAAGGCACTGCGCCCTTTCTTCGAGGGAGAGGACTTCAGAGCTGGATGAGAAGAGCGAAAGAGAAGGTGAAGCTACCACCACCAACTGCTGTCACGCCAAAGGCATCTTCCCTTCCCAGGGACAGGCCTGTGCCCCCGACACGCACCCACCCGTGCTGCAGGGGACCTCCCCCGAGGGCTCAACCGGAGCTGGGCTGCAGGGAGAGCTCTTGGGTGGGAGGCTGAGCAGCCCAAAGCCAACAGTGACAGCCTGAGGGCTTCGCAGCTCCCCGGCTTTGCTGTGTGTTACGGTGGGAAAGCCTGCTCAGGCTTCAGCCCAGAAACTCTCCACGTGCACTGAGGCAGCAGGACTGAGGTAAGGCTTGGCCCACGTCACGAGGGCAAAAGCTCTCGGCCTAGGTACTCACAGGAATTCTTTCGAAACACCGTGTTGGTCATGAATTTGAAGAACCTCTCTGCATAAAAGCTGGGTCTGTGTACCGACACCGTGTCCTACAAAGGCAAGAAGCAATTGTTTAATCTTAAAATCATCCCTCAAGGCAGTATTTCTATAACAACCAAACGCAGTCCTTTTTATTTCAACGTTTAGCACTGATAGAGCCTTAAAATGGAAAGGCTTAACTGAAACGATCTGATTAATGCTATAAATAAACCTGAAGCATTGCCTTTGATTTGTCTGCATTTGATTATATTCTTGCTGTAATTTTATAATTGATTTTGGTGATTTTATTCCTTTGCAGACTTCCTGGGATTTTCAAATATTGGCCTGATTACATACATATTTCTTCTGGCTTTGCTGGCTGACATTCAAAGCCCACTTGGGTAGCTCTGCATCCGACACAGACACCAAAACACAGCCAAGGGTCTCCATACATTTCAAACGTTTTGCACTCTTTGTTTAAAGTGACAAAACTGAAGCTGTCTCTGCTTCTGACCTTCGCCTGTGCTACCACAGCCTGGCACCAACACGTTTCCTTTGCCTTATTATTTAAGGGAAGTTCCGATAACGCAAGGCTGAAAAACAGTTCCCACATCCAAGGTTGCTCTTCTCATAAACACACACCTGGCTGCTGCAGGAGGTGAGACAGCCCGGAAAGCCTGAAAGGGGTTTATTAAGAGATAGCTTCCCGGAGTGGAAACACAGCCAGTCACCAAAGAGAGCGAGCGCAGGGCTCCTCAACACGTACACGAAGGCACACGCCTCGTGCGTCCAGCTCCCAGTATCATGGGCAGGAGGGAACTGGCAGATGGGAGCAGAGGAGGAGAGCTGGTCACACGACAGCTGAACGTGTGGGGAGGTTGGGGGAGCAAGAAATCCCGAGTGAGAGTAAGTGGCACCCCACCGCTGCGGAGGCACGAGAGGCAACAACCATTCCTTTCATCAGCTTCAAGGGTGCCAATTCAGGCACTATAAATAGCAAGGTAATCGGCACCCGCTATAAACGGAGCCGAGGCAGGGTCTGGACCATTCCTGCCTCTGTACAAGCACTCACCCCATCATGGACAAGGGCCTTCCAGGTATGTTCTAGCTTCTTGATGAACCTAACTCCAAGGGGGAAGTGGAGGGAGAGAGAGACAGACACACAGATTCAGGCACATACCCTGTTATCTAAGCCACCTTTCATAGCCCACCCGGGAGAGATCACCAAGCAGCTCAACTCCTTCCTCCAGAGAGCAGCTTTCCTCCAGCCCAGAGAGGTCAGCTGAGCACACCAGCCTCTCTGCAGCCAGGTCAGGAGGAGCTGGGCTGGAAGAGGGGCAGAAAAACACCTTCCGTGCCTGCAGATGTGTTACCCATCCTAGGCACAGAGATGGGCAACTTCTTTATGAGCAGCTCATTGCATCTTAGAAAAATGGCTGTTCTAGGGACAGGAAAAACCTCCACAGCCCCAACACCCATCGACAGACGGCTTTAGGCAGCCTGCCTACTCATTATCAACCTCTGCAGGAGAGGAAAATCTTCCTGCTTTCATTCAGTATTAAAATAGATAAGAAACCTAAAGGACAGACAACTGCCAAGTCACCTACCTGTACGATTGAAGGATATCTATTATTCCCACGTGCAGCAGGAGACGCTCTCCTTTGCCATTCACTGCTGGGATTCCCCCCATCCTGCAGGGAAAACAAAACCTCAGCAAGAGCAGCTGTAATACCCCCGAGAGCTGCAGAAGGGCGGATGGCAGCGCTGCAAAGCGGGCTCTGATGTGGTGGTCACAGGTGACACGAGACCCGCACGCTCCATTTTGTGTGTCCCCGAGGGAACAGACCCACTGACCCCCCAGGCCACCTCCCACGCGGTGCCCCCGAGGCTACTGCCTGCCTGGATTGGCAAACACTGCCTGGGCAGGACCCACGGCCTGTGGCAGCAGCTCTGCTTGGACCAGAAAGCACCGTGTTGTTTTTCATTAGCTACAGGACGTTTTATTCTGGGGATCAGACTATTTATTGGGTCAGCATGAGCTGTCTGACTATTAGGGCAGCAAACCTTTAAGGATAAGGGATTTCCAGTCAGGTCCACACTAACATCAGCCTGCCAAAGGAGCAGCAATCACCAGCACACACCAAAAGCATGCAGGTACCAGGCTGGCCGCTGCAATTAATGACGCGACTTCAAAGAACGGAAACACCAAAGTATTATCCTGGCTCCACCAAGACTGATCCTCCATCAGAACTGGACCAGCTGGTTTCAGACAGCAACAAACAGCAAACTCCACCATTTGTTGCCAAGCGTTGTCCCCAGTGCCAGCGACACAGCCACAAGAGCCACCTGCAGCCCAAGAGCTGCAGATGGGGCACAGCACAGGACAGGTTTTGGGCACCCCCCTGCCAAGCCCCATCAGGTACTCCAGCACTTGGCTACACTGCTGTTTGCTAACCACACTGGAATGGCCCCAGGGCACTGTCACGGATTCCAAAGCTGGAATGATGGAGAACAAGCTCAAGGCTCCTAGGGATAGGCTGACTGATCCCCACTTCCTTGCCAGGATTTGGATACTGAGCTAGTTTCTCCTCCCCAGAGCACGGGTGGATGTTTAGAGGCTGTTACAGCAGCTGACAACCTACAGACTGGCCTAAGAAGAGGCACCGCTGTGAGGCTGGAGTCTTACAGAAATATTTCCCACCCCAGCTTCCCCTTTCAGCTCTCAGTGCTGTACTGCAGCAGTACCATAACCCCCAGGAGATGCTCACACAACAGTTCACATGGGCCTCACCAGAGGTTTACTACTCCAGCCTCCACCTTCACCCCCCACAGTAGCACAAGTGAACCAAGTTTTCACCTACGTGTCGTCCGTGTCTATGGACTCCCCCCGGGCAGCCCCACCCTGGATGGACTCCATGGCCGTGGAGTAAAGTGCCTTCTGCCCCACGGGACGCTTCTCATCCGATGTGCTGTGGGCTCCCTCAGACTGCCGCTCCCGTTCTTGCTGGTCAATGTTGTGAACCCCAAGCAGGAGGCTGTAGTCCATGATTTTAAAGCTTTCCAACACCTAGAGGTTAGTATTGAGTTTAAGAACAAAGACAAAATATCAAGAAATAGCAAATTTGTCACGGATCCCCAAGCAGGGAACAGCCTCTCCGCGTTCCCAGTAACACCTCCTTCGCTGGAGACTGAACGTTTCTGAACCAATAATCATCTCTGGACTCGACTGCATAGAGTTTGGCCATCCCACCATCAACCCAAAGGGCTGAACACGTGCAAACAACCCTGGTGTGCCACGGATCTGTTGCACACTGTACAGGAAAATGCAGCCAGTCCCAGCAGCCCAGCTGCAATTGGAGAGGCTGCCACAACTTGATGCACCAGGCAAAGGAGCGCAGCCTTAGTCCTCTGAGGCTTCCAGGAGATCCAGCTTCACTGCTCTGCTTTCAGGGCAAACGGCAGTAGAAGGGATTTATCCTGCTCTAGGCCTAGCAGATTAGCAAGGTTCTCAATCATCTGCTCTTCGTCATGCTCGAGAGCCACAGCATTTCATTAACCTGATCCCCAAGCTGCCCCTCTCCTTACCAGACAGTCTCGCTGCAGTGTTTTCACCAACGCGCTGAAGGTGTCTGCATCCAACATCAGGCCCTCGGGCATGTCTTGTATGAAATCCAGGTCCTTGTATGTAGGGCTGGACTTCTCCTTTTCCTTCTTGGAAGCCCGGCGTTTATAGGTGGAGCCTTTCAGGTCAAACTTCAGGTGCATTTTCACCACACGAGGCAGGATGTTGTTCATCACGACCACGCGGATGTTTTTGCCCCCCGACTGCACACAGTACAGCCCGTAAAACTTGGGCAGCAGAGTCCGTGGGTTCTGGTTCAGATTCTGCAGCAGGGTTGGAAAAAAGCAGGGGGAACGGTCACTTGGGCAGGGCAGCCCTGCTGTGCTCAACACAAAGCACGTTAGCAGATCTTGGAGCAGTCAGGAGAGCTCTAGGTGAAGAGCTTTGCTTTACAGGAGAGCTTACTGTGCACATCTGACAGACTCTTGCATTTCAGTGGCTTTAGGACCTGAAAATACCACTGTGCCTCAAGTACAGGGAAGGAGAGGTTCAGCACTCCCTGGGCAAATGACCGAGTCTGGAAATTCCCTGCTTTCCCCATCAACAGCAGCTAAAAAAGGGAAACCAAACGGGAAGAGGAAAAAAAAGCCACAGCAAGTGGGAACTTCAAGTTTAAAAATAACAGCTATCTTTATCTCTTCAGAAGTGTCAGAAATCAAAAGCCATTCTCTGGCCCAGAATAAACCAGGGACAGGGTATTTTTTAAACAAAACAAGATAAATTTTCTCCTCCTTTTGCAGAGCTGCTTTACAGAACACAGTTGGCCAGAGAGCACGGCTATCCCGCTCTGCTGGCGTGTCCTTTTTTTAGGCAGGGGTATTATTAGGAGTGACATGACAGGCAGGATTTGCTTGTTCAGCTTTGGGAAATTTTGGGAAGGAAGCAGAACATCTCTGCACGCCGTGAAAGAAAGGACAGACCTGACAGATTCTGACAGAGAGCAGCAGCACAACTGCATTCAAATTTCATGCCCCTCCTCAGCCTAAGTGGGCAGAGGGCTGAGCCCTCTCTGTGAGTCTGCTTTTCTCCACCAGGCAAGCTCAAAGCACGAGGCAGGTGAGACCAGACGCAAACAGCACCTGCCCAGCAGGATGAAACCCCTCCGCTTCCTTTCCCCTGACTCCTTTACACCAGGTGGGCTTCCCCAGAGCAGCAGAGATCACGTGTTAGCACCACAGTAACCCACAAACACTGGGATGCTACCAGGGGCACAGAACTCAGCAGCAGCCAGGGAAGTTCAGTTTAATTTGCCCCTCCGATTGCCGGCCTGGCCAACTGCAGCATTCAGGACAAGAGTGCAGAATCACAGAATCACTCAGGTTGGAAAAGACCCTCAGGATCATCATGTCCAGCCATGAGCCCTACTCTACAAGTTCACCCCTAGACCATGTCCCCCAACACCACATCTGAGCGATGTTT
>WTSP01016874.1:0-32853 GCA_025331215.1 Actenoides lindsayi
TTATCAACACCCTCTAGCTCCCAGTACTGCAGCATGAGGGCTGGATGGGGAAAAGCAGCTCAGCCAGACCCACTACACTGAGATATGGCAATAATATTGTTTTATTCACTACCACTTGTAGGACTAATAATGTGTCTTAAAATTTATTCCAGTGTGTGACTGACAAATAAACCCCTAAGATGGAAGAAAGCTCAGAGGAGATGGGCAAGGATGATCTGCCCATGAAGCTCAGGGAATAATGCAGAGTGTGACTGCCCACAGCTGTTGCAAAGAAGTTGACTTTATCTCAACACAAAGGGGACCAGAGGGTGGACTACATTTTAAACAGCTATCAACAATTGAGTGGATCAACTGGTGGTGTAAAAATTTCTCCCTGAGTCCATTCAAAGATGATGAATGTCTCCCTGAGGTAGTCAGACCAGCATGGGGGGGAGAGAATTAGTGGTTCAATCACAAATTATAAAATGTCACAATTAGACAATTGTATCAATTTAAAAATTGTAGTTGCTTCTGTATTCTTAAACACTTCCAAGTCTCTGGGCTTATAGTCTATAAGACCTATTATTTTATACAGCAAGGCATTAATTTAATGCTGCTACTGTCCAATCTAAGAAAGTCATAGATGACTTCACAGTAGCCTAATAAAAGACATCTTCTTGGGTTTTTAGGATGCCAACCTCCCATTCCCACTACTCACTGTACATCAGTTCCACTGGTCAAGGTTCTGAAGGACTGTGACATGGCCTTGACTAGTTCACAGCTGAGATCAGCTACCACTGCTTCTTCTTTTTTTGTGACTGTTTACATTCAGAGCCATCAAAACTGAAAAGATGTGTCCTGCTCACCTGTGCTAGCTCTTCTCTAAAGGGTAAGAGTACAGATGGAGCTAGATGTGGACATCTGGCACACATCTGTCTTCAAGGTCAATGCCTCTATCTCTACATACCTTGCTAACAGCTGAAAAGGGTCTCTAAGTGCTCTTGTTTTTACTGAAATGCTTTCTTCTAAAGACAATATCTAGATTCAAGATGTTGTATTTGTGGTTTTGATTCCCCCCTCCCCTGTCATCAACCTTACCTGAGCTGAATTTCACTGCCCTTCTAACTCCTCTGCTCAAATGTTACTGCACTTGCTTTTATGTATTAGTTAATAATTCCCACATGGATTTCCAGGTGCTGAGTGCAGAACATCTGCAAGGCCACACTGCTAAGCCTTGTACTGCTGGTTCTGCTCCTTAAACTTTTTCTCAAATTCAAATATTTAATTTCCTTGTGATGACATGTGAATTTCTTCCCAATTTCTTTCTTGACTGTCTTTAACAGACTACTCAAATTATTTGCAACCTTACAAAAAGCTGTACTTCAGCTGCCTTAAGCATCTTCTGTAGATTTAGTGTTATACAGAGGGAATAAAAATAATTGCCCTGCTTTTCACCCAGAAAGGTATACAGCTTTCTTTCCAGGTGAGCTGTTCCCCATAACTATCTTCTAGGCAGGAGAAACCCTCTCTCTCTGTTATCCTCAGCATCCTAATAAAAAAACATTCCTTACATTTCTAATTTTCCTGCTTCCACATGTGGCCAGACATTGAAGCCTGTGTTTTAAGTCCAAGCCAACAAATTGTATCATACAGTATTAACTAGAAGTTTGATCTCACAGTCTTCCTCCTTTCTAAAATGCTGAAATTTGTGCAAGCCTGTTCCTCTTCACTCTTCACCTCTCTGAGCAGTCTGGCTGTAGCCCCTGTTACAGGTCAGGTTCTCCAAAGTGTGTTGGCTCAGCAGTACATGTCTCCCTACAGCATATAAATCTCTATGAACTACAGTGAGATGTCACTGTCCATGGAGCTGCTGAAGGAGGTGACACTGGAGATCTTAGATGGCTCTCCATAGACCAAGAAATCATTCAAAAGGTGCAGGGTCTTTAGAGTCTGTTGATTATTTAACTACTGAGTTATCTGTTTCTACTCCAAAAGCATCCAAAAGATACTCCAAAGTCTTTTTGTAATTTACAATAACTTGAACTAAAAAAAGTGCATCAGAAATTAGCATTTTGTTATTACTTAGCTCAGTGCTATCATTTTTTTGTATGATTACAGTACCCATGTCAAATTTCATTTTATGTGTTTTTTAAAATTTTATTTAAGTTTTATGAACCAACACTCATTTAATTTCTTCTCATATTCCTTGGGGTTTTTTTGTCCCATGTAAACTTCAGAAAATTGAAGATTATGGTTTATTTAAGAGTGCCACTATACACAGATTACTTTGGAAAGAACTGAAGAGTGTTTGACATTAAGTGATGTTCACTCTACCATATAAATAAAAATAAATTGGAATCTTTTGTACTTTCCCTAGTCTCAAAATGGCCGTATGAAACAAATAAGCTGCAAGTTTATTAAAATAGACATTTAATCATATTTTTAAGCAACCCTCACCTAAACAGTAAAATTGAGGATTGAATTAAAAAAACAATTATAAGATGTAATTAATCTGACTATATGCATTATAAAATAGTAAATTAGAGATGAGCAATAGACAGCTAAGAAAACTTTTGTTATTTTTATCCAGTAGAAAGAACAAATTTGATAATAGAATTCTGAACTTAGACTGTTCTTATTTAATTCCTTACAGTTTCTAGAACACTAGAAGAGATATCTGTCTTGTTCAAATTCTCTAATTAATTTTAGATTTGAATACATTTTCATCCATATTTTTCCAGTGGGATAAAAATATATCTACAGCTGAATCTATAAAAGCAATTAAGTTCTAATTCTTTGACAAAGTGCTCTGTCCTTGTGGTTCTACGCTGAATTCTAGAAATCTATCAAATAGATTCCACATATTACAGCCGTGACAGTGTATGACTCCATATGGTCCAGCTACCTTCTCCCTGTTGTCTGTTAATACCTCAGTCATAGATAAAAAAAGATAAGAACATTGAATTAGCTGATAGAGCTTTTATGTCAATTCATTTCTACTGACAATATTTAACTCAAAGCTACTGGATGTTGCTGATGCATAGTAAGAGGAGCAGTTCATTGCCTTTGCTAGGGCTCCAGTTCTTTCAAGAGGAGGAAATAAACTGCACTAATCAAAGGCTGATCATCTTTGGGTTTACTTCAAGACCCGATTCTTTGAAAAGTCTTCGGTTCTTTGAATGAGGTCAGACTGACATTATAGTAATGGTTTTCCTTTCTTCCACCTGGCAGCTAGACTATCTTTTAATCAGGCTTCAAAAAAAAGAGAGGAAGAATCAAAGCAGCTTCTGACCGGCAAAATGGTTTACCTGAAAGCTGCTTAGGTACTTTCTGAATGCCTTCTTTAAATATCCATAAAAGGTGGCAACTATGGTCTTCACTTTAGGATCTGTTTGTTTCATAGTTTTGGGACTCCAGAATAGTTATATAGAGGATCCTTGGGAATAACTTGGCAGTGCCAAAATTTTAGATATTTTCCTTTTTTTTGTGTGTGCAATCTTCATTCTCAAATTTGCTTCACTGCTTTCTTATACATTGTACAAGGAGACCTATAAACATAAAACTGCAATTATAGAAAAACTGACTTGCACTTTAACCAAGTTAAATAGCTTTAACTCAGATTTATGAAAATGTTAACTAATTAAAGTAGCATTCCTGCTGTTATTGTTATTATTATTATTACTAGTAGTGGAAGTAGTAGAGATTGCCTAGAGAATTTGTGGATGCTCCTCCCAACGCCAACAATCCTATAATTCTATGATTATTGTTGTTATTATTTTACTTTGCCATTCCAGGAAAACTACTGCCTGTGTGTAATAGTTTTTCCTTGTTTACTTTTAGAAGCCATGGAAATCCACCATAAAAGAAGCAGCCCTGCACAAACTGGTATATTTTACCTCACATATTACAAGACTGGGAGCTTTTAGCCTAAAGCAAGGATTTAGACTTCAAGTTCTTACCTAATACAAAGAATTAGAGCACACCAATGTGTTACAAGTTACACAATCAGAGTATTTTGTTGTGCCTGAACTTTACCTACCTGTACTTCTTATTCTAAATGCTGACTGATTTAAAAGGCTAGTTAATCGCTGATAACTAGCTTACAATGAGCTGTAATAAAATAGTGTGCTTTTAAGATCTTGCTAATTTCCTTGACTCAATAACAAATATTTCATTATATTAATTTCATGTTTAATCTTATATTGAACAGTTACAAAATAAAACTGTTGCGGCTTTTTGTGTTGTTTTATTTATTTTTTTAAAACAAAACACCTGGAACTCTGTAATAGATGTGAGTTTTACACCCTTTTTGCCAGGACTAGCAGTTTTAAGAATGTTGTGAACCGATTACAGGTTTTGCTAGTTTGGGTAATTTTTTTCCCTTTTTAACACACTTTAACACTTTACTTTTTATCATATAACCAAAATTCTAGCTGTTTTATGGTCCTCCCTTTCTGTTATATCACTAATATAAGCAGCTGTAAGCATCAGAAAATTTATAGTTCTGCAACATTTTCCTTCCTCTTATTCTATTGCCATTTAAAAGACAGAGGAGTCTCTAAGAAGTTGAAATTTGTCTTTTATTCTAGTTCACATAGCAATAAATCAAGAGAGCTAGTTCTGGATGCTGTGTCTATACAATGTAGAGGGGCTGTTTGAGGTTCTTCCTGACTCTACCACGTACTAAATGGCACTAGCTAAATAATTGGGGTGCTTTGTTTTGAATTTTAGCTTTATCTTGTCCACCAGGATTCTTTTCACTTTCTTTGGTATCTGCCTAAGTCATCAACATAATACCTAAACTCCTGATATTTATGCATGCATTTTATCATTCTGCTGTTTCTAAATTAATTTAAAAAGATAGGGACATGCTATTTAGAGAATATGACTTTTTTAATACATTTTTAAAATTTATTTTCTTCTTTCACTTTCTCTATTTATTATAGAAACATTATGGCTCATACCGATATATTTACAGTCTTTATTTAATCCAAGCACTTTAAGAACCTCTCAGATGAGGATTTTTTTTAATTATTTTTTTTTTAGTCTTCAATTAGATTTGTAGACATCAGAAGGAAAAAAAAGAATGTCATGCTTGTTGGTAAATAAAAAGCCCTGTGTGAATGCTTTTCAATAACTTATCATCACCATGTAATAGAACTGAATAATTGCTACATAAGAGAGTGGCTGTAAACCAGCAGCTGCCCCTAGGCAGTACTTTGGTGAGGAATGTCACTGAGACAAAAAGTGCTGGGCATATAATGCATCATCAGCATTTGTGCTACAGGCATGTCATGTAGGTGGCTAGGAATCACTGGGGTGTGGTAAATGTAAGTGTGACAGTGACATCTGGGTGGTAATAGATTGATAGGAGGCAAGCAGAAAGACAAAGAAGCCAACAGACAAAGAAGTCAAAAAATTGAGGAAAACAGCTTTTACCACTAAATGGAAATTACTTTCAATGCTGCAGTGCACCACTGACTTTGACAGCTGAAGCAGCAGCAGAAAGAACTTGACAAAGATAGTGGTTATAGTGTTTTCCTTGCAAATAGTTAAGTCTGTTTGATTTTCCACTGGCAATATTAATGTTCTTTCAAAAAAAATTAGATCGAATAGAAGAGAATTTTCCTAAGGCCATAAGCAATGATTTGAAAATCTAGATTTGTGTGTGTGAATATGTGTCTGCGTATGTCTATATTAGTGGCATGAGAGTGAAGATAATTGTGTACTTTTGTTCATTGGACTAAAGGCTACATTATGCAAAATATGAAAAAAAAATTCTGTAATGAATATGTATGTTACCTTTATTTATCATATCTTCCCCTTAATAGATACTGAACATTGAAACCAGAAGCTTATGTATTGGAGATAATTTAGACTTAAATACTAACTTACATCTTTGATTTCTCTGTCTGGAATTACATTACCTCCTAAGCCTTTATTTCCCAACATTTTCCTTCATTTTTTCACTGACATATCTGAAATATCAAAGCAGAGTAGAGTTTATGTAGTTAGTACTATACATACCTTAAAAAACCTTTAAAGACCACACATAACATGTAGTAACACTTTACTGTCATACTTTCAATTTATAGAATGTGAAATGCTATTAACTGTACTTTACACCTAGATACTTGAGTGAAACACTCAAGTTGTATAACATCACAGTTTCAGTAGTAGAACCCTGCATAAATCTGTTTCTGGATCTTCTGTTTAGAACATGATGTGTCTTATTTCTATTGCTTCTACATTTCTTCATTTTGAAATAGAACTAATTGTTTATGTTACCAAATGTAAAAAATTATTTGACAATTGCCTTATAGTATTCATATGAAAAAACAAACACCTTCACAGGCCAGATTCTATTCTCAAGGTTAAAGTTTCCTTTATATGAAATAATTTATCTTTATAGTGTGGCTCTATGTTGCATATTCTACTTAACCTGTCAGTCAGGGTACAATGATGTTTAGTGCCAGCTGCTTGCAGCAGGGCATGTTTAACAGAACTGGCAGTGACAGCCTGTAGTGGTCTAAACTGTTCCTGAATTGCTTTGAGCTACTCAGCATTATGACAAGTAACCTAAGCTGAGAGTTTGTTTCATTACTTTTATAGAAGAAAAAGATGAACATGGGTGTTCACTCACAACTTGGATGCTTCTGACAGCAAATATGAGTTAGAACACTTCCATACCATCACAGTAAATGTGGGGAGGAGGTCATTTTCAAAAGTGTGCCAATCTAACTCTACCTGTAGAAAAAGTAAGATTCCTCAGTGGGCTCAAATATGTACATTTATTATAACACAAGTAGATTCACATACTTGTCGGAGATGCCAACTTTATCCCACTCAAATACTGTGCTGGAATAGGTGGACTGGGAGAGATTTATGTCCAGAATGCTTTCCTGTCTATACCCTTGCCTGAAACTAATCACTCAGAAGCACAGCAGAGACTATGTACTGGAATTAAACATTCACATGGCCTCTTCTTTGGAGCAATTTTACTATGTCTTTTTAGAGATGTTTGTCTGCCTGCATGAGTTTTTACACATCTGTCAGCTAACCCAACAATTCATATGTGAACTCTAACAGCAGGGGCATCAGGTGAATACCTGGTTCTCTGAAGACTTGTGGGTCTGTTAGCCAATGGATGTGGTGCACTCATCCATGCATGTATTTTTTTTAACCTATTGTAGTTAAAACATGGGCTACTTCCTTGTTTAATAAATAATTGTAGCATGTTTCTACAGCTTCTGATTGCAAAGAATTCGCTTCCATTTTAATAGGGTTAAGACTGCAACTGTCAAAGAATAAAAGTGAAAGGAAATAGCTTCTAGTAGATGAGAAGGACTGCGGTATTTTTGAAATGTAGCCTGTCAGTAAAGTGATCAACTTGACATACACTGAGCTGCTCTGGTGGTGCACTATTGCCAGCTGAAATCTTTAAGAGGCCTTTCCTTTTACTGAGAGGCTGTCCCATTTTACAAAATGCTACCTTCTCACTGAGAATGCATGTAGGGCATAAACTGACATACTTCAGCTGACTGCAATTACTGTAACCAGAGGCAACATAGTCAAAATAGCATAGTCTGTACTTCTTTCTTAAATATCTTTTCATTATTATGTGGACTTTGCTGCAACATCCAAAAGCTTTATTTCTCAGGTGAGGTCAGTCTGGTTTACTAATCTCAGCTAAATTATATCCAGAAATAAAGAAATCTGTTTCTCAGTGAACAGCTGAAAAATATATTAAAAAAATTTAAATATATATATATGTATACACAAAGAGAAACCCAGAAGCTCAGTTTTAATGCTTGAAATAAATAAAAGAGTAGTATACCATTCTTTGGGTTTGGAGGTTCTTTGGGGTTTTTTTTCTGTTTGTTTTGGGGGTTTTGTGGTTTTGTTTGATTTGTTTGGAGGCAGGGGTTGTTGTGTGATTTGGTTTGGTCTGGGGTTTTCTTATTGGTTGATTGGTTGGGGTTTGTTTGTTTGTTTTATGTTTGTTGGTTGTTTGGTTTTGTGTGTGTGTGTGTTTGTTTTTTTCTTTAAGTTGGCCTTCCTTCTGAGAGAAAAAGGCTCAATTCAGAGTGCCTGCAAAATCAGGCAGTCACCTTTTTAGAGCTTATGCCTTTCACAGCTGCAAGATAGAGTCTTCCGTATACTAGATACCTTATTCCTCTGTGAGAGATTGAAGATCCATAATCTGAAGGTCTGGCTGAACTCTGAGTTTGCTGGAGAAAAGATTTTGCATCCTCCTAGTGAGCCCCTGAAAATCTTATTTTGAGCTATGGCTTCCCTCTTGTCTTTCTCAACACTATTATAACAATCCCAGTCTGCCAATAATCAGGAAGGTAAGAAGTGGGAATTAGAAGAATACATACCTTCTCGAAGTCTGACTCTTGTTCCTACCATACAGTACAACTAATGGACTTCTTTCTCCCTGCATATGCTTGAAAGAGGTAAGGACTTGAAAGCTAGGTTAGAAAAATTCTTAAAGGATGGCTTGTAGGAAAACTGCTGGAGACAATAGTTGTATAGATGACAGATGTAATAAACTGAATGGAATAAATGTGAAGGAAGATATAATTAGAGGATTAACTGGCAGAAAATGGATGAAATAATGGTTAATGCACAAATCTCCAATGACATTTTTAACTAGATTATGATCTTCATAAGAGAAAGGAAACTGAAAAGAAAGAGGAGGATAACAGTTTGAAACACATTTTGTAAATCTTGGGATTTAAAATGTAAGGAAACAAAATACCGTAAAGAGAAGAAACAAAAAAAAAAATAATGAAGGCTACCATAAAATGTTCAGATATTAAAGGCTAAAGAATTCATTTTGGAATTTATTATGGCTAAAACTAAAGTTGACCAACACAAAGAAGGAAGCATAAGATAATTTGGTCCGACAAGTAACAATATAATTGGAGTACACAAAGGTAGAAATGCCATGAATGTCTAAAGAGCTTTCACTGACATAAAATTATTTCTATGGGAAAAAAATAAAATGATTCTAGTAAGTCACCTATGCTCCAATGTGCAAATATCTATTCCAGCTAATTAGATACTCAGAAAAATTCCTTCCCAATCTAATCTATGAAACATTAGAAATCTATTCACATGAATCAGTGCTAGCCAAATGTCTATAAAGGGAATTACTTTCTTCTGTTATAATATCTGCTGACAAACATCTGTCTATATAAGGAAAATATCTGTTTCATTCCTAGCTTATAATTATCTAAGTGCATGATAAGATTGAAGATAGTTTGATTTATAGTATTAAGTAGAAAGAACACAAAGAGCAACAATGTTTAGAGCAAATACTATAAACCCCCAACATTTTTATTATTAGGATGGGCCAGAAATTTAGAAGACTTGCTTTGGAGATAGCCAAGAGATTCTACAGCTTTAATATTATGGAGAAAGTTTTATAAGGGTTGTTTGTTTGTTTTTTAACAAGCTATAAAGCAATTTTGATATCATCTAGATTTGCATCATTAAAATCACATACAGTGATTTTGTTTTCAGTGGAAGTAAGTTCAGACCTATTGTACTGCTACAGATGAAGTATCCCATCTTCAGTGCTAATCTAGATGATGATTAAAGTGAGTTACTATAACTCTTTTTTTTTTCTGTCACAGAAGAAAATGAAATCAGTTAAGAGAAAGGAAATATATGTCATATTGCATATAAACACAGCAGTTTAGGCAAGCAGTTCTTTAAAGAAGAAAGTTATAATTTCCAAAGGAAATTGATTCAGTCTTTTGTTCTTTGTACTTGAAGAAACTTTCTGTATCTCGTAAAAGTGAATTATTTTTTTTTCCTTGTTTGACATTGTGAGTCTTGACATTAGCTAGGAGTGGAAAACAAAACCCACATAAACAACTGGACTGTTTGAAATGTTTACAAACCAGACAGACGAGCAAATACTGACAAATTATTTTAAAAAACAAATAAACAAACAAAACCCTAAACAAACAAACCAAACAAGCAAACAAAAACAACAAAAAATTCAATTTCATTTTTAAGTTAATATATATTCAATTTCAATGTTCAAGTGTTTGAAACTATAGCACATGAATATCTTACTGCGTTTTTTTTACGCTACTTATGATATCTTCAGCTCACCTCCTAAAACTTCTCATTCATTAACTGAGTCTTGTTTATATTTGGGAAAAAAAATTGACAAGATTGAGTCATCTCTTTGGTATGAATGTCAGGACCTGCTGATGTGATCTTGCTGATCACTTTTCTGCATAGATTGTGCAAGAGGACACTTGCTTTTCTGTGAGGTTTTGGGAGGGCATCTTTCCTTTCTATGTACTCTTTTTTAGTATGTGGATTGATTACATACTGAGTTCTTGTGCATGAGAAAAAAGGTACTAGATAGTACAGAGCAGAAGGGAAAAAGATAGTACAGATCCCTCTTAGTCTGAGAGAGACACACAAGCCTTAAAAATTTAACACATACTCTATTCATCTTTCCTCAACTCAGGATCTTACCATAAGACAAATCAGTATTGAAAGCTAACCGAACAACAGGTTGAAGTACAAAGTTATATTGTTTGTCTGCCTTAGCTAAACTTGGCTTCTTTGCTAGTACTGAGTAGTAACAAAGCAACAACACAGAGGAAGAGCTTGATTTAATGATGTTGGAATGATGAATGAGCAATTCATCCAAAGCTTCCTTTTGGTAGGGAGAACAGTCTCAGACCTGTGTGTGAAATACTCTCTGGGCAGCTGGATAATAGGTCAAGGCAATGTCATTCCCTTCCTGAGTTAGAAACAGTACTTTCTGTACTTATGAGAGATGAGTTCCTTCTAATGGAAGCAAGAAATGCCACACACATGAGTCAGCCTTGAGTGTCCAGGTGGTGCCATTACTCAGTTTTTGGACACTGTGCTACAGCATATTCATACACTCATTCAAACACTTCACAGTTGTGTAAAATGGAAACATTTCACATTTTTCCCTTTGCCTTTTTATATTAAGGGCATTAAAACAGGCACAAAGTTCCTAGTTTCTGAGCCAGAGACTATCGTATCAGTTTTAATTTCCCCTGCTATTTTTTCAGGTGTTCCTAAAGTGCAAGGAAGCAATAGATTAAAAACAAACAAAACCGGAAGCTCCTCTCTTACTGAAAGGCAATAAAACAGATTTCTGTCTCTTCAGTGTCAAAGTCTTCTTTGCAACAAGTTTCCATGTTGACATCTTTGACACAAGGTTTCTGAAATTAAATAGAACTTGAATAATCTACCTAGCACTTAGCTGATGTGCATAACCACATCATTTTATTATCACTGCTTAAAAAGAAATCAGAAACAGAAAACAGATTGTGGTATCTTTATTTTGGAAAGATAAATTTCTTGACTTCAGTATAGTTAAAGTCCTAGGAATCCATACTACAGAACACACCTTAATTCATCTTCCTCAATATGCAAAACAATATAAATACATTCTTTTTTCTAGCTTAATAACTGTGGTGGGTTGACCTTAGCTGAATGACAGGTGTCCACCACGCCATTCTATCACTCCCTTCCTCAGCAGGTCAAGGTGGGAAGAAAATAAGATGCAAAAAGAAAAAAAAAACAAACCAGAAACTTGCAGGTCAAGATAAAAACTGTTTAATAAAGCAAAAGCAATGGCCATGTGCAGAAGCAGAGGAAAGCAAAAAGATTTATTATCTACTTCCTATGAGCAGACAATAGCCATCCAATTCTTGGGAAGCAGGGCTTCAGCACAGGTAGCAATTGCTCTGGAAGACAAATGTGATAACATACGTTCCCCCTTCCTTCTCCTTTCTTTTAACTTTTATTGCTGAGCAGCTGTCATATGGTACAGAATATCCTTTTGGTTGGTTTGGGTCAGCTGTCCTGTCTAGGTCCCTTCCCAAGACCTTGCCCACTCCCAGACTACTGATGAGGGAGGAATGTTGGAGAGATAGCCTTGATGCTGTGTGAGCCCTACTCAGCAGCAGCCAAAACACTCGTGTATTATCAGCACCTTTCCAGTTACCAATACAAAGTACAGCACTATGGGGGCTGCAGTGGGGAAAATTAACTCCATCTCAGCCAGACCCAGTACAATAACAAATAGACTACTGCATCAGTATCACTATCTCCATGTCAGATATTCACTTTGCTAATCACAGATAATTTCTTTGTGGTCACTGGATGGAGTTAAATTTCAGTGAAAAAATTGAAATTTCTATGGGCAAATTCTGGATGGTCTACTAAAGCTACTGGGTGTAGCTCTTACAAAGTCCTTCTAAATTATTCACATAACTCTCTTATAAGAGTTTTTCAGTTGTTGCTACGATGGGTAAATATTTTCTAATTGTTGCTATACAGTGGGTTCTTGTGCATCACATGTATTTATTATATAAAACTTTAAAGTTTAGAGGAAGGAAAAAGTACTCATCATTTTCTGATAGATGGGTAATTCTCACTGGTTTATTGGCTGTCCCTACACTGTCACTTGTAATGTCTTTTAACTCTATGAAAAGGTGATTGTTTGCTCTGTGATTGCATTTATTATATTAATAAAAATACTGAAGAGTCCTCATGGTGGTAGAGTGTCCTGTTAGCCTCCAATACTTAGGCTTTAACTCCAGCTGTCAACCATCTGCCTTACTTTATCCATCTTGAAAAAGTATATTCCCAGTCTCTGAAGAAAGAGTTTATACTATCATTCATCTTGTAAAACTTTGAAAAAAAGCTTCATAATCATACAGGTATATGAAATGTGCAGGTTAACCTTGGTCTAAACTATTTCACTAAAAAAGCATTATAAGGAAAGACCTAGCAGGTTGTCTCAAGAGTTATTGCTGAAAACTGAGAAAGAAATGAAGGAACATTTCCATTTATGTTTTCGGCTCTAGAGATCCAGATGAGACTCTCAAAGCCTAGAAAATAATCAGGATGCTTAAGGATTCAGAACAAATTTTCTAAATGGAAAAATCCAAATGATATTTATATCTGGCTGTAAAAAGCATGCAAAAGCATGCGTCATTAAAGGTACTAAAAAAACTCATAAAAGCAGATTTCTGGGTTGGAATGGATTCAGAATAGAGAGGAGTAAATTCATTAAGGGACAAACCATAGTTGTGACTGAAGAGAAGAAATAAGAAAACTGGAATTAAATTTTTGTATGCAATTTCTGCTGTTTTAGTGGAGAACTCATTTAGTGTTTACTCTTTTGTGTATTTTGTTTTCCTGTCCTCTTTGAGCAGCAGCTTTCTTGTTTTCTAACCCCACACAGTAGCTAAAAGAAGACACTTTAGCTCCTTGACTTGGAAACCCTAAGATCTCTTGCAATATAAACAAACTGTTACTAATTATAAACGACCTCTTATGTGAAAAGGAGTTTGCAGTATGTATGTGCCTCCTCATATGAAAATTCAACACCCACAGTGCTATGTTTCTAGATTGAATAAGCAGCTCTTTCACATGACAAAGATTTTGCATGGTAAAAAGTAATGATTAATAGTGTTCTCATTTTCTTTAGAAGAATTTCAAGGAGTGCTGAGTTACTTTCTGCTGTGATGTGCATTATACTTGTGAGGAAAAGCAGCATAAGAAATGACTACACCCACATAATGAAAGATACTTGTGGCTATGAAAAGTATTGGGCTGAATACTAATTACATTTCTGTAAACAACTACATTGTGTCAAAATGTTAATGTAGTATATCTTTGCATTGTACCCACTAAGCCTGCCCCATAACTATTTTGAAAAGTCTGGAATGGTAGAGACAGTAAAAAAAAGCCTTCTATCATCTTTTGTTATTCTATAGCTGGAAAGCAAGCCAGAAGGCTTCTGTCACAGTTGTTGAGATGTTGGCAAGAGTACTACCAGTGATACCATAAATTCTACAAATATATTCTAGTACCTCACCAGGCAGAACTGCCAAAGATACTCATTATCAGTTTTTTTAATACTTTCATCCAAATCTTAAAAAGCTAAAGAACAAAAAAGGAAGGAGTGAAGAGAACAGAGCACAGCTAATGTTTGAAACACAACGGTTAATTTTTATTTCAGATTTCCTTTCCTGATTTCCATACACTGCAAAATTGTATGTTCTCTTCTTGTGCAGTCATAAGTGCTTTGATGCAGTGCAGGGTGGAGGTGGGGGTGTATATATAAAAACTCTTATAATATTATTGTTCCTTGTTTCACAAAAACTTAATTATCATCTATTGAATAGTTAAGCTTCAATAAATAAGGTTTTGGTAATACAATGGTAACTATTTTGCCTACCATACCTGATTTAATAAAACCTAAGTTAAGCAGGGAGACAGGTAAAACAGTTAAGCATTTGATTGCTTTTAAATATGTCCTGTATTTATTGAAGATACTGCATGACTCCTAAACAAATTTACCACATGGAATCTGAAGCACATTCATTCATTTTTAGTGTCAGTCTTCAGTGTTTTGGACTGTCTTCCTTCTGAGGTGGGATATAAACAGAACTCTATCAGTTTTTGAGGTTTGATATGGTATATCAAGGTTAGTGACCTACAACATCCCTCTAGGGCTTTCTCCCCAGAGATGTATGTAAGATGAAGTGCTATAATATTTTAAAAGTTTTCATCCCAATGGATGTCCCTTTAGTCCAGATCTATGTAGTAACACATTCTCCAAAGATACTAATCACTGTGATTTTCTGGGGAGTTTTCAGAGAGCTAATAGTCATTACTCATGAAAGACTGACATACAGTCAACTCAGTTCCTGAAAGCTATAGGCACCATCTCAAATTTAGAGACAAATCCCTTCTGTTCTATGGGGTTATCTTCCCTAGGGACTAATTTAGCTTAGAACATTAAAGAGCTGTGTTAAAACATTTACATCATCCCAGCTGATGTAAAACATTCTCTGGAGACAGGCAATGTTGTAAGCAACATGATCTTATTTCGGTTATTGTAGTCAGCTGACAAAATAATGGAATTTAGGCAGCTCTACAGATTATCTAGTTAAATACTGTAGCTATGTTCACATCAGCTAGGGTGCTTCTCTACCTTCCTGATACAGCCTTTCTAATATGGCTTCACAAATGCCTCCTGAGAGAGTTTCTGAAGCCTAACCTCTTAATTTAAGCTTCTATTTCTCATCTTCTCAACCATCAATATGACAAACAGATTAAGCTCCTTTTCATGTTTAAAGGCTGTTATCTTGTTTCTCTCTCTCTGGACTTCTTTGGAATAAAGAAGCTGAGTATATCCAGTCACCGAGCTTGGTCATTCTCTCTCAACTGTCTTCAGCTAGGTCCTAAGTCATAATTATCACTGCACACATTACTTACATTCCTAAAATCCTAAAATAATAGAATATCTTGAAGTAAGACCTAAGTGAATGTGGCTTTAGAAACCTCATTAAACTTCTCTTTTTGCCTTGTCACTTGTATGACAGAACATCATGCAGTGCTGTACATTCTGTACTGTCACTGGCCATTCCCATACCCTGACACTATGCTCAACGGGTATTATAACCATAGCAGATGAATAAGTTTGCAGACTGCAAAACTGAGCCTCTGTCATGTAACTGAAGGAAACAAATCTTACAAATGATGGACCACAAAACTGCACTCCATCAGTTTCTTCAGAGTCTTTTCTGGAAACAGCTCATCCATGCTAATAGTAGCTATAAGGAAAGTGTAGCTATAAGGAAAGAGCATCTTGAAACCACCCAGACTCTAAGATACAGGAAAGGTATATCCACACAACATAGGGCTGATTGAGTAGCATTAGCAAATAATATAGTAAACAGATGTTTTCTGTAGTGAATATCAAATAAGTAACCTGCTAACAAATGCCTTTATTATTCCTCCATCCTCAGAGATAGTAGCACAATATTCAGCTGTTAGACTACTTGTGTTTTTTAAACGACTAATGAACAGAATATTTATGAACAGCTTTATTTGGTCATCTTTGAGGGACAGTTGTTGCTGTCTATGCCCAATGCAACTGACGTGAATAGGCTAAATTATATACTGGCATAAATTTTACAACAGGCTGGTCTTTGGCCCTTTGTTATTATTTAATGGGAAAATAAACATTCACTTGAATTTGTGAAAGGGAGTGATAAGGAGGTTGTACAGGTCAGTTACTTATTAATGAAATAGAGACACTTTCAACTCTGGGCTATTCAGATGAATCTGAAGCAGGTCAGAAGTAACCAAAAGTCATTAACATCTGACAGCTGGGTGATGGCCTGTGTAAAATGAGTTGGTGCTCTCAGCTCAGTACATAAAACATCAGCATAATTGGTGTTAATTTGCACCCCTGTTGGCAGTCTTAGTACAGAGGCCAAAGATTGAATGGGCATGAAAATTAAACTATCCTGTCAGCCATAAAGGTTCTTTCAGGTCAGGACTGAAGTGCATTAACAGGATACTATAAAGGAATTTCCACTGTCAGTGCTGGGGCTGTGCAGTGAGTAAGCCAAAGACTTGGTGACTGAATTCAGTAATACGATGCATTCCCCAGACAGTACAAACACTGAGGGGTTTTCTTCTAATTTATTTATTTATTTGTTTGAGAGAGAGAGAAAAATAAATTTACATCAGAAATACAATGGTGGCAAGAACCAAGGAGGTCAACAACTGACCTCCACATCAAGTGTAAATCATAGTATCAGTATCTGTGGAGAATCACTGATGTATTTTTGTACAGTACTTTGTACATGTGTGTTGATGGGAAAAGAATTTACCATGTGGATAATGACCCTTAGGTACTTTATAGTCCAGTGGTAACTTCTAGTATAATTTTTTATTTTGGATTACTAATCTGATAAAGACACAATTTGTAGTCTTTTTCAATCTAATGCAATCAATATTTTACACCAGGCATGACTATTCCTTTCATTCCTCGTTGCACATGAGAATAAAGTTTGCAATTAAATTGGAAAGGCATGGAGATACTGAAAAGATTAATGCCTTCCTATTGCCAACTGGCAGAAAAGCTGGCTGGGGAGGTTTGAGAAAATTCTGCTGTTATGTGGCTCTATATGAAGGAAGACAAGATTTAGAAATGGTGAGTGGGTAAGTAACACCTGAAATTATATTTGTGTAAAGTATGTTCACCACTTGTCAAATCTAGAAGATATTCACAAGAAATAAAATAAATCTTCTGTAGATTTAATCATAGGTTTAGATTTGCTTTGGTCTAAAACGAAGGCAGTACTGAGTGAGCTGCAGAGTAAAGTAATGCGGATGTGGCTTTCATGTGCAAATTTCTTTTGACTCGGTCAAACAACAGCTCCCAGAGTCTGGACTAATGTCCACACAACGAGGCCTGCATGTGAATGCAAATGAATTCATTATAGGCCAAGTCTTCGTGCACCAATGAGCTGTACAGGACACTTGCAGTGATATCAGCTTTGTGTGCAGCTTTCTTGCTGTTTCTCTTCCCTGACTAAAAATAAGTGGCATCTTATCCGTTGCTAAGCAGTAGGAAAGGGGTCCAGTGTGTCAGGGGAAGCAAAACTTCTCTTTTTGTTAGTGTATTCCTTTCACCCTGACAATTGATAACTTTTATATTACCTTTTACTTTCATCATCTTAAATTTCATAACTACCTCAAAATGAGTCTAAATTCTGTTCAGCTTGCTGTATTGCTGAACTCATTGAATGCACATAACAAACCATATAGTCATCAACAATACTAATAAAAAATATCTTTTTTTCAGTTAAGTATAGCACAATCTTTTATAGGAAATATTCAAGGAAAATAGGAAGAACAAGAAAGGACAGTTCTTTATGTCTGCTTTTATCCTTCTAGCTCAGATAACTTCAGCTGTACTGTGAAGAGAATTCCAGATAAGCACTCCAAGCTTTTGTTTGGCTTGAGAGACAGCCTCACAAGTCTTTTTAATTATGCCACACAAGTAAAGCACTTTAACAGATTGGGTTAAGAGTACATCCTGCAGAGTTTTTTAGCACTTCCTGTAGCTAAATATCTTTTTAGGTGAGGTGGGAAATGTGAATTTGTATCACACCACGGAGTAATTGAATCTGGATTACTCAAAGCATATGTGTGGACTGGCATCCCCAAAAGGAGGTTTTATCCCCTACTAGGGACATTTTAGGCACTTGGCACAATTGATGGCTTGTGGACAGCAGGTATATTGACAGTGCATTGTAAAACTTGGTTCAGCTATTTGAATGGCTGAAATCTTCAAATATATGCCTGACTGCTTCCTCCTCTGAACTGCAAAATCTGCAGGACATTCAAGAAGTAGTGTAGTGAAGCATAGCCAGGGAACTAATTCTTCTTTTTAACTCTCAAACAGAAGGAAGCATTTTTGCGTAGTGCAGATATTTAGCTTTACACAGAACTAAGAAACAATCCTTACATGAGAATTTGTAGGCAAGACCTAAAGATGATTCCTTTTTCTGGTTATTGATCATTGAGAAACCCTCTCTCAGACACATGGCTTTACCATTGTACCAAATGCAGAACTTTAGCCCTGGATTTTGCTGTAGGTGTTGTCTGACTCCTTTTGTAAATCTGTCCATTTGAGCATACAAATGCTTTGTTTTATCAACGCCAGCTTTTATGTGTTTGAGCGCAAAAGGAAGAGACAGGGTGTGCTGTTTGGCTAAAAGACTGTTCCTTAAGAGTCTAAAAAAAAAAAGAAAATCCATCAACATTTCTCTCTTATGGACACTCATGTTTCTGCTGAGAAACAAACCTAGAAGGGTTTAAAATACAAAGTAAAAGGAGGATCCTTCAGCATGTCTTAAAAAAAAAATCAGTTTTTCCATCCTAGACAATTAGACAATTAGCATCAACAACTGCGATGCACTGGCGGATGTAGATGTTTGAGGGCCATTAGGCACTGAGCATTTCCTTGAATGAATCACAATTACATGATCACTTCTATGCGGATCTATCATGAAGATTTATTAGTCCTTAACATTTCTCATTGTTTACTGGTGACATGAGTGCTTGGTGGTTGAAGGTGATCTGACACTCCTGTGCTTGCTAGTATAGTACATTCCATTCAATATGAAAATGATATACAGGTGCCTAGTAGCAAACACCAGTATCACCTAGTACCAAATACTGAATATCAAATGCTAACCCCTAGAAATACCTCTAGGGATTGCAGGCCCCTGGCTCTCTTCCCACATCTTATGATAAGCACACAGCTATTTTATATTCCATTACCCTGATGTCCCTGTGCTTGAGCATATGCTGTTGTCTGTCTTGGGCATATATCCAAAAAGAGTGCCTGCAAGCTGTATTCTCCTATAATCCATTGTATGTTTTGAGATCCCATTGGTTTTTCATATACCATGGTTTTAAGCTGTCAAAGTTGACCTCATGTCATGTTTCTCTTTTGCTTTTTTCTGTCAAGGCTGTCCTAGATCTTCAGGTTCAAGTATGATTGAGAGTAACAGTATGCTTCTGTCACAAAAGGAACAGATTTTCTCAGATCACACACAGCATTATATAGGCCCTACATATTTCTAGGCTGTGAAAATTAGATTTTAAAATATACTGTTACATCCCCCCAAGAGTTGAATTCAAATTTTTATAGATGGAAACTCAAGATGATTCTGATATATGCAATAAAACTGTCCGTCACTTCAGACCTCTTGGCAAACATTTTCTTCAGATATGCTACACTCGGTGTACCAATTTGCACTTTTAGGCACAGTTCAGAAAAAGAAGTAACACATAAGTCACAGCAGCCCAGGAGTAGAGTTCCCTCCTCTGAGTTTCTTTTCACCTGTATCCACAGCAAATTATACCACCACTCTGAATCACCTGCTTCTTAACACAGTGACTAGGCCAAAGCAAGGGTGTGTCCTCTTATCTTTGCTCCTACTTGACTGTGCTAGGAAGAGAACAGTCTTAGGTCAGGACACTACCCACAGTTCCACATGTAAGGACCAGATGTCAAAATCCAATTCTACTTTATTACCAAAAGATGTTCAATATTTCTTATGTTTTCAATGGTTTGTAACTTTACCGAAAGTTTACTGTTTGAAACATCATCTGAATCTGCCTCCAGCTGAATTCTTGAGGGTCCTCTCCAATGATAGCAATTCAGCTGGTTTGAGAGTCAGATATACGTTTTTCAACTATACTAAAAAATAAGGAAAATAGGAACAAAGTTACATATATTGATGTAATTAAAGATGACATCATCATCATCTGTGCACTCAAGGTAGTCAAGACTGTACAATTGATACTAGTTTTTGTACTTTCTATGTTATGTTTTTTACATTTTAACATCTTTCAACAAAATTTTCTGTAATTCTGTGCTTTTGGGTATGTGTGTATATGTGTATTTTTAAATTGCTAGGAGTGGTATTAACCTAAGATGATGAGACAGTAAAATAATTGGAAGACTCCTTTCTTCTTAGTAAATAATAACATAAGATAAAAATCAAAATAATGAGAAAACTTGAAAATGCCATTTCTTATTTTTAATCCAAATGTTTTCCTTAGTGTATTGAAAATTCAAAATGAGAAAGAACAGTAAAGCTATTGTCAACCTGCAGGGAATCCAGGATATCCTGTACAAAGACGACAATGTTTTTTCCTGTAATTATTAACTCAGGACATGTCATAAATTGTTTCAGATGTCTCTCTGACAAGTCAAGAACTGTTTTACACTTACTTAAGGACATTGCATTCAATAAAAAAAAAATCCCAAAGTTCCTGTTATTTTACAGCTCATCACATTTTCTTATGGGTGCTAGTCCTGCAGGACACCCTCTCCAGCAGTTAGATGTGTCTTTATTATCTGAAACAGGAATCTGCATTTGGCACAGAGCATGAGTCTATGTTTAATGTTGCCCAACTTAATAGTACATCCACCTAGAAGCCTAGTTTGTTTCTATTTCTTTTCATTTCAGGGACCTACATTTTACCATAAATTGACAAAATTTCAGAAATGACTGCTGTGTGTGGCAGCAAGTACGCATCATGGAGGTCATTGCAAATTGGTTTTTTTTGTGGAGTGCCTACTACAAAAACTCCTTTCCAAACATTGGCCTTTACTTACAGAGCTCCAGCAATGCAGCAGTAGAAACGGATATGTTTTAACTCTGTAGAACTGCTTCACATCCTTCTTCTGTCCACCCTCTACTGAACCCGGTAAGCATCTTTCTGTGTTCGTTTGTGTTAAGTTTTTAAATACAATGTTTTGTCATATTTGTACAAATCTTGTCCATCTGTTTCCTGCTGTCAGGCTGAATGTTTCTGGCAGGCAATGAAAGCCCAAAACATTTTGTGATGAAAATTATGAATTTTCAGCCAAACTATGAACATTCAGAAATGCCATTGTGTAACCTTCAGGGAACCCTAGGCTAGAATCTCATACTTTAGTCTTTTTTACAGGCTGGATTTCACAGCAAGACACAAAGACCTCCCAAGATGTATATTCAAACTACATGGAGTACACATGCATTGTGTCTTTTCCAGCTAGCCACCTGCAGCCACACAATGGTATGGTCACACAAATAAACCATATTATGTCATATTGGACATTAGACAGTTAATATAACACTAGATTTCCTATTTGAGAATGCTCACTTCTCTACCTAAAAAACAAAACCAAAATAAATAAAAAACCAAAACTCAAACCATAAAAACCAGCATAGAATTTACTTATCAAAAAAATTACACTAAGCCAGGAGACAATTTCCAGCATAGAAATTTCCTTTTAGAAGGAAGGATTTCCTGCCACAATACATGCAAGATTTTCCATATAAGATTATCATATTCTTCACATAGATTCACAATATGCTAAGAAAAAAAAACCAAAAAAGGTGTTTTCCTCTTACAATAGACCCTTTGACTGCTTCAGTGGCTATGTATAGAAGTACCAGCATTTGGGAATCTGAAGACCAAAAAAAACTTAGGAGGATTCTCTAAATATTTTATATTAATTCAGGACTATTTTTGTTGCCTTTCTACCGGTAGTTCCAGGAGTCAATAATTCTCTGAAACAGCCAAAATATGCCTACTTATCAGAAATTAAATGGGACAAATATTTTCTATCTTTCAGATATAAAATGGCCTATCTTACAAAAAAAAATTTCTTCCATAAAGTTTTAAAATCAAAGTAAAAAATATCTTTTCATTGCAGAACGGCACAATGGCAGCTTTCTTGAACCTTTGCAATATTTTTATGTAGTCAAAATCTTCCAACCCACCTTACCACTATGTCAGAGACTTTTGGCACATATAAATCTTTGTTCAGGGTGAAAGAGCCTTCCAGGTAGACTACTGACAAGCCAAAAAACTGGGTGGGCATTCATTAGATTGAATAATTCTTAAAATTTCTTTTTGAGGAAAAAAAAAAAGAAAATCATACACTTTTGCCACTTGTTCTGTTTGCTGTGGGAGAAATAGTGAAAACCTAAATTTATGTACATTTTGCATCTCCACTTTCAGTTTTAGTAAGTATACATATATATTTTTTAGAATACATTTATACAAAACTAATACATATAAATAAATTTATTTGTATAAACATGTTTAAATGCCCGTGTTTGTTATACAGTTATACATGTGTTATAGTAATAACTTCTGTGAGCTTACAATTATGCTTTTAACTTAGTAATAAACTCAGTTTACAGTATGCTTAGTATGGAATATGGCTTAAATCACTCCCTTTTTAATTCTCTGTTAGATTTCAAATCTCTTTCCTCATGTATTTCTACCTCACACACCTGCTCAGTGATTTAATAATTACTCACAATCAATAAAGAACCACACTATTGTATTTTAAGGAAAACAGGTACATTTATATATGTATTACTTATTTTTCAAATCACATAGGAGCATATTTGTGCTACTTAAGTTCTTCTCATCATTCATTTGCTATCTGGTGGTTGTGAGCTACTGTTAGATTTTCATGTTTGAAGAAGCTGCATTATAGTTTTGGATGGATCTTACAATACAGGTCAAAAATATTTTCACATACTAAAACCTTCCTCAAAAGATTTATCAGTAACAAGAAAACCAGAAGTAGGAACTGCACTCAATTAAAACCTGGTAGTTTTGTATGTGGTGTGGAGCTCTATTCACTGTGTTGTTATTAATTTTTCATACATTAAATTATAGTTGCTGCTTATAGTAATCTAATTGTTATATTTCCATGAATATAAAATGGTCTGTTACAAGCAAGTTTTATTTGCAATAGTAACAGTATAAAAAGAATGGATTTCCTTATTTCTAGTTTTGATGTTTGTAAATTGTTTACAGAGAGCTAATAGATTCATCCAGTTCTTTCTAGAATCCAAGACAAGGCTGAGTTTTAACAAAAATAATCTCTCCATGTGTGCACATCCAGTATCTCTTGTTACTTAAAGCCTTACAGAATATATCTACATATTGATCTTTTAAAGTGTTGTAGAGATTGGTATGGTTAACCAGCATCATTAACCATTGGTCTTTATTCTTTTAGCCGCCATATAAAATGAATCCTTTTGTGGAAACATACTTCCCATCCCACTAAATTCTTAAGCATTTTGCAATGCAGAGAAGCAGTTATCTTGGAACTGGTTTGAAATATATAGCAGCTCTAATAAATGCAAAGGAAAAATGTGTTTATGACTATTTCTTACACATTTATTTTAGAAGAAAACAGCACAGACAAATTGGCATAAACTTTGCATGTAGCCCAATAAGGTTTCTTTAAAACAGCTGTGATGTGAGCTTAATAAAGGTTTTCAATATTCAACATACATTTTTAAAAGGCAGCTATTAGTTTTCAGAAGCCAAACAATTACATCTATTTTGCTTTTTTTATCTGATCATATTTTTTAGCTTAAAAAAATATTTTAAATGAAAATAATAAATTCTAATCAGCTTTTAATCAGTTTATAGTTTTAAAACTTGTTACAATAATCAATGCATTCAAATGCAAGAATGTGCAATTGAGAGGCAGAGCCAAATTTGTAGCACACAGGCCAATTTAACACATGTACATCTTACATGAAAAAATTCCTCTTGACTTCATTATGACATGGTCTTCTGGTAATCAGATTGGTTTCTTGTTTGTACGAAGTTGTCTGACTAAATTTGATGAAAGACTTGTTAAACGTGGAGCTTATGCTTTCTGATCAAGACTCAATGCATGAGATATTTTGCTGCACTTCAGATATTCATTGGTTACTGTTCAAATTTTTCTCTTCATACAGCAAAATTGTCTAAGAAACTTAAAAATTGAAATTCTATGTATTCTACTGCAGAAGTTATGCATAACTTTGCATTTTCTCTGAGACTTATAGCAGTAGATGAGCCTATATTTATATGTATTACCTCATAAGGTACCCTAAAGGTATTAAAAAAAACTCTTGTAAGAACTGTTATCTATTCAGTCTGTGTTTCAGAACTGCTTAACCTGTCAATGAAATGCCACCTCCACAATGGAATGGAGCAATTTTTTAACACAACAGAAGAATATTTTACAATAGCTCTTCTTGCATTTACAGTTACTTACCAGAAATGGATGAAATATCACGGAACCAAGGGCTCATATGCAATAATGCTGAGCTCAGCATCAACCAAAGCAAAATAGTTAAGCTCTTGTATTTAAGAATCCCAAGGTCCTAACATTTTAGGCATCAGGCATAATAAGTAGTTTTTTGCCTTTCTTCAAGTATTTAATTTGGGGAATAAGTATTAATTAGAAACAACAGAAATGGAAAGGAAACAAAAAACCCCAACCAAATAAACAACAAATATTAAAAAAAACCCGGTGGAAATGAGTAGCAGAAGCCAGGGTGCAATTAATAAAATATGGACTCTCTTGAGTGTTTTATTTACATTGAATTGAAATTATTTTATTATCCTATAGCTGAATATCAAATTTTAAAAATATATATTACTTCAAATTTACAAGGGAGGTGTCACTGTTACAAATGATCCTTTTCTTACTTTGGATCTTTCTAAGTCATGAAAGTACTGTGATATATTATGGTCCATTATTGTTGCATTCTAACAATGAATTTTGATTTTGTATGATAATTAGGTTCAAGTAGATAAGATACAGAAGAAGAATTTAGAACTTCTTGATTTACTGGTTGAGAAGACAGTGTCGTAACTGACAAAGATCTTCAGACGCAAGTTTCTGTAAATATTCAAAGGTAAGGGATTTTTGGTGTCACATTTTAATATTCTTTTTGATGAATCACAGAATGGTAGGGGGTGGAAGGGACCTTGGGAGATCTTCTAGTCCAACCCACTTGCTAAAGCAGGTTTGCCTAAAGCAGGCTACCCAGGATTGCAATAAGGCAAGTTTTAACGATCTCCAGAGAAGGAAAATCCACAACATCCCTGGACAACCTGTTCCAGTGCTCTGTCACCCTCAAAGTAAAGACTATAATTATTTTTACATGGAACTTCCTGTGTTCTAGTTTGAAGTTTTCCATATGGTGCTTATGAAATAAAACTACTGATACATGATGCTCTCAATTTCACCTGACAGAAGAGTCTTTTTCAGAAACAGTTTCACATTTCTTCCTGTGAAAAATGACAGTGTACTGGTTCTTTCCAGTGTTTCCAAGAAATGGAAATGACTGTAACAAACTGAAGGCAACAAAGCTGATAAAATTCAAGTATCTCACCCACGGTCTTCCATGTGTGTGACTCAGGTGCACTTACTGCTTATTTTTTTCATCTGTGAATGGTGCTGCCTCTTCAGATGGTGCTACAGAGCTACTGGTGTGCTGTTGTTTTATTTATAGGTAAAATGTAATTGCTTAGATACCCCAGCCAAGATTAGGACATTGGGAGCTCTATAAAACTATTAAGTACAAGTCATTTTGTTTTCCATACTGCACTTTGAACATGAAAGAGTGGCTTTCAGTGAATAGCAAAAACTGTCACTATTGATTAGCAAGCAAACCAGAATACTTGTAAGTAAGGGAGTGCATTTTTTGAGAATGAAGCAACAATCTTTTCCTGCTTTTAGTAACAAAACTGGTAGTCACCCCTCCATCTTTCTCTCAACAGAATTCCAACGGTATAGTAACATTTTGTAAGCCAAGAAATTCCATCCATTCATTAAGATCATGTGGTCCCAACTATGGCCATAAGATTGAAAATGTGCAGTTTGATATTCTTAAAGATACCAGAAATATTAAAGATGTATTTAATTATTACATAAAACAAACAAACAAACAAACCACCCCCCAAATAAAAAAAAAAACCACAAAAACCCAAACAATAAACCCAAACAAACAACAAAAAACCAAACAAAAATCCAAACAAAACAACCAACCAAACCACAAAAAAACAAACTACACACAAAAAACCAAAACACAAACAACCAAACAAAACTAACCAAAGCAACACTAAACAAAAAACAACCCTCTTTTCTCCAGCAGGCTGGAGGAAATTTTATTTTGTTTTCCTCTCCGTCAGCACTGGTGATAATTAAGTAATATATGCATGTTTATGCGAGCAGTAGGAGAAAGGAGGAGGAAGAAGAGAGAGCTCATTTAGAACAATTCCAGACTTCAAAACTGACAAAAACAAATAACAGCATAATATTGGTAATACTACTACTAGTAACAATAATGTGTTTGTTTGTTCTTCCTATCTAGGGTATCATCTAAAATATGTTAAATCTCTGTCTGTTTACTCAAGGAGAAATATTACCTCATTTGCAATTGTCTTCAAGTGGGGGGGAGGGGAAAGAGGAAAGGGAAAAACTGTTCTCCAAATGCAGCCATTTATATGTACATGTGTTGAGACTTACCATGTTCTCTTGCTTTTAAACTGCTGCTACACATATGCCTACAAATCACAGTGGAGGAAAAATTCTTAAAATAAGAAATTGATTTCTAAACTATGGTGGTTTTTTTCCTACATGAAATCTGGTTTTTAGAGTTTAGGAGTTGTCATGTCTGAAGTTTGAAAGGAGAAATAGATTGTTTCTGTGGGCTGTCACAGTTTTGTATTTATGGTAGCATATCACTTTACTACTCCTGCTGACGGCCCACCTGTCTCCATTGCTCTGAATTGACACTTCAGGACTCAGCACCTACTGTTAGCCACTGAGAAATACTCCTTAAGGCAGGAAAGAGGCAGCAAGCCAAAAAAACATTCACAGCCAGTTAATGAATGCAGAAATTAAAACAAACAAACCAAAAAAAGCATTTAAATCATATGATAAAGAGTAAAAGGTAGAGTTAAAATACAGACTGCTAGAAAAAAATAGAAACAAAATATTTTTTATGTGTCACCAAATCAGTTTTCTGTCCTATCGCATATTGAAGAGTTTATTGTCTTATCTCACACTAGACTAATTAATGCCCTTAGTTGTTGATTTCAAGTGTATTGAATGGAGAATGATCCTTCAACTTTGTATTTCTTTGTGAACATAAGATGGAACATTAGAAAGACAATTCTTTTCTTGTGTATAATTTTTACCCAGCAGATGAAGGTGCTTTTCAGTTTTGCAACTTCCAATCTTGTCCCTTTCTCCTATAAAGTGATATTCTTAGATGAAAAAGAAAGGAAAAAAAAATAATCATTTTCTTCTCAAAGGTTTTTAAAGCACAATCTGATTTAGCCCAGGCACATGACCTGACACACTAACTTTTGAATCATCTTGAAAGATTTCTTTTGATTTCAGCAGGAGTTTGTCTAAGCTGTCAGCACACTACAGAATGCTAAAGTTACCTGAACAGTAAGGAAAAAAATCATGTTTATAAAGTTCTCAGCTCAGCTAGAACGTGGTGGGAGCTAGAAACCATTGTCTATGGCAGGAAGGGGCTTCATGCGCTTTCTGGTTTTGAAGCTTCTCCTGACCTCCAGAGCGGATGTTTCACTTATGAGAGATGAGGGCATCTTCATAGTGATGAGTTTTGTACTCAGTGGAACCTGTGAGCTAGAGCTTGCAGATTCATACGTGACTGGTGGCTGCCAATGTGTTTCAGGATTTATTGAATTTAGGCTCTCCAGAGTCAGAATCCACTGGCTCCTGAATAATTTATGATCATTATTTTTCATCAATGACCATCTTGTCCAGCTTCTGCCCAGAATAAAAGTTCAGCTGCTGCTAGGAGCTAGACTGCATTCAGAGGTCAGGCAGAAATTCAGCTGGGGCAATACATCTTACTGATTTGCTGATGATATGAAAATTCAGTAACTTATCCCCAGAATGACAATGTGTTAACCCTCTGAAAATTTCCACACCACCACACAGTGCCTTACTGTATACAGAAAGTACAGAAAAGCAAGTAAGAAGTGAAAAATAATTGAAGAAACAGCAAAGATTTTAATAAACTTGATCCTTTATAATGCTGAGTTTGTTTCTCTGCCTACATCTGTACTATGCAACAGGGCCTTGGGATTACATCATGTGAGTCCACTGCTATTTCATCCAAATTAAAATATATTTAGGCATGCATCTCATTGGAATAAAAGCAAGCACTAGACTTGTCTTTTGCAGCACTACTGATAATAATTGCTTATACTAATTCCTGATCTCAGCTAACTCTTTTTAGCTACTGTTTGGCACAGAATGTGCAAGGAACTAATAGTTACAAGCTAAGAGGCCACTTCACACCTGAGCAGCTTACTACTGGTAACATTGTTTTACTTCAGGCACTTGTGGAACAGTACAGAAATAGTTAGAAAGCAGAAACAAACAGCACCTCTTCCTGATTTAAACGGGAAAAAAAAAAAACTCAGCTCTTGCCTTTGGTTTTAAGGGGTTGAAAAGCTCTAGGCTGTTAGCTATGGCAAATTGAAAACTGAAGAGAGAACGCACATGGTGAACCTTCACTCTGCTTTGGGAAAGGTATCCTTAATTGCATCTTCTCATCTAAGAGTAAAGACAAAACCTGAGATTAGTCTTCGTCTCCTTGTCTGCAGGTGGCTACATGGAGAGATATTGGTCTCAGCTGGGAGATGGAGCTAATAGCTGCTGCTTTCCAGAAGATCAGTCCCTCTCAGGCTCAGATAGGAAATGGTAATTAATGCTAAGAGGTAGTAGAGAATAACTTCCTATCCTGCTTCTTGGCTGTGACTCACCATTGAGTTTACCCTGTTAGCAGAGGAAATGCTGACTTTTCTAGAAGACACCTTGTCAAGATCCCAAGCTGGAGTGTTTTGAAATTTAGAAGTTTCACATTGCCATTGTAGAGCAAACAAGTCAGGGAATAAGCCTGGACTTAGGCTGGTCCAAATCTGTACTTCAGGCCTGATGTCTGTCACCTCTTCTTGAGTGTGGAACTTGCTGGGCCCAAAGTACTTAAAGAGCTGATGCATAACTTGATCTTGTCCTGTTCTGTTTCTCATATGATTTTCTGCAATCTTCCTATGTTGATCACCTGAAGGCAAAGTAAATGTCTAGTGTCAGTATGCTTGTGTTAGTTTCCTGCAGTATGGATGTTCCTTAGTAGCAGCTATCCTATGAAGTCAAATTTCCCATATGGAAAACCCTTCTTTTGAAATGAATAGGAAATCCAGCATTAGAAAACATAGGATAATTTTCAAGATGCAGTTGGAAACACTGAAGACACGACTATTAACTACTTGTAAGATCTTTTTTCTTCTATAAAAAGCCCTTAAGGGTAGCATATATTTAAATTATCTATATTTATTTTCAATTTTAGTATTATTAGAGGTGTGTAAAATGTTTTAACATTTATGGAGTCAGGCTTTAAGTAATTTTCTGTACAACTGTGTGACAATCTTAAGCCTTTTGCCTATGCCACAAAACTAATGGAACTCAAATCTTCTCAATCTAAGTAGAGCTAAAAGCATAAAAAAAAAAAAAAAAAAAAAAAATTGCCAATTTTCATCAAAGTCAGAGAATACTAAAATTTTTCAAGACTATGCATTAGGCCTGAAGTTATTTCATACACTTGTCCATAACCTAAAGAAGAGGTAGCAAAATCTGCAGAGCACACAGTTTATACAGTTATATAAGACCACAGAAACCTTTGAAAACCATCAGTGAGATCCAAACAAGTCGAATGAGGGGTACAGTACAAGTGCAGTTCTAGCTTCTGGTTGGTAAACATTATATAATGAATACTGGGAAGAAAAATAGAAAACAAAATATGGCTATGCCTACCAGATTTCAGGAAGTTATAACTACTGTGATGATTCCCAAATGCAAAATACTCCAAAGCAGGAGAGAGTCTCAAGGTTGACTATGTCACTGTTGCATCAGTTCTGTACTGTCACAGTGATACAGAATTTGTTCTTTATGATAGAAAATAAAAATGCTGCACAAAAGATTATGACAGAACTTGTAGTACTGACTTGTTCGCTTCAGTGTACATTTACTTCCTGCCCTCTCAGAGCTGCTATAGTCATACTAAATACATTGTCATTGTCTTTAAAAAACAACGATGGCAGCAAGGGATAGACAAACCAATCAGCTGTTCTAAATGCACCCTGATTTGTCCTGGGTTTGGTTTGGGTTAATTATCACAAACAACTGCTGACCCAAGCACTTGGGCAGGGCCACAGACGGGATAAACAACTGAACCACCCAATAGGGTATTTGATACCATACTGAATCATGCCCTCCATATGAGGGGAGGACTGGCCTGGGATGAGGGTGCCTGTTTTCAACTTGCACCTCTGTGTAGCTTCAAGTGTGGCTGGAGCAGGGAAAGTTGGCATCCTGGGCACAGGTAGGAGCCTTCCTGGCTTCTATTACTTCCTTTGTATATTATTTAATTAATATAATAATTAGTACTGATCAATGACTCCTGAGGCTTTCCTACAAAACAGAATGGAATTTTTGTACCTCCCCCATATGCACAGATTATATGATGGCAGGCAATTGTTTTTAAAAAGGAACCATAGCAGGTAGGTCCGCTGTATGGCTCTTATCTCACATTTTGTTTCTGCATATAAATCTTGTATTATGTTACTCTTAATAGTCAGCAGTTCAATGGCTGGTTCAGGGAGACAAATCAGAAAGGAATCCATCAAGTAAAGGCAGCTTCCAAATAGCATGGAACAGGAATTAAACACTTTCTGTCATGGATTTGTTCGAAGCAGTTTCAGTCTCCAAGTCTTTATCTGAGGTGCATTCCTGTTTCCCAGTTGCAGCAAATTCAGTACCAGATTCATAGATGTCATTTAGTTGTAATCTTTTAGTTTATTTGAGAATATTTGCTAAAGATATATGAACTCAGTGAGACTTTTCAAAAATGGATTCCATGTCATACCACATGCAAGTGTTGAAGGAATAGATTTCCGTTTTGATGATGTGGTTAGTGCTGTTAACTTGCCATTGGAAACACTGCAAAGAGAAGAAAGTTCCATGAGGCAAGAGTGAGAAAACAGCTTTGTAAAGAAGAAGCTGAAAGCATTGCCTGTGTACTGACCATGTCTGTGTGATTTTTTTTTTTTTTTTTTTTTTACTCTAGGATTCCTCTCCATGCATTTGATGTTTCACAATATGACATCTTGGTAATACACTATAGATGTGTTTTTAAATGGAGCTGTGTAACCTTTGATATGACTTTGCTTACACTAAGCTCTGCAGGCCTCCGGCAAAGCTTTACGAAGTTGGAGGCTTTCAGATCACATGTGATTTAAAATCTGATTAAAGAATACAAGCTTAGCAACTCTAGGCATAAAATAAAGAGAGAAAACTTTAAATTTAATTTGACTGACTTCTTGCTTGAAACTGCATTAAAAATAACTCTATCTGACGGTCACAATTCTGAGTTAGTAAGCAACTTGGTATGCCAGCCAGTAAGACTCAGTTCTCCAGAATCAATATTGCAGTTATTGAGTAATTATGGTACTTGCCTGGGAAGATGGACAATGTGATATTTGTTTAGGGGCTGGTGGGTGATAATGGTGTTCAATGAAAGATGATAATTGAAAACAAAATGATCTTAATGCAGTTGACTGACAGAAAGACTATGCTCTTTAAATCAAAACACACTTTATCTTGTTGATTATCAAAACATTAGTTTAAAAATAGCAACAAGCAGCAAGACTTTTAGAGGGTAATATACCACTTGCACTTCTTTGTTAGCTTCAGAACATCAATAAAGACTCTTAAATGCTAATCCTCTTGGGTTTTGTTCGTTTTTTTTTTTTTTTCCCCGACAACATTTTCTCATTGAGGGTGTTTTTGCAGGCTATTACCAATAAGAAATAAGAGGATTTGTCATTTGCTTTAAAAGCTGAGAAAGTTAAACTTTAGTAATTCTCTCTTTGACTCTTCTGTCAGTTTTAGCAAATGCTTTTTTAACATATGTCATTAATCTGTGAAGCATACATAACATGCATTCCTTATCCCTCTACTGCTACACATACACAATGTGGAGTTTGTCTTGACCTCATGAAATTGCTGCGAGTTCATCAGCAAGCACTTCCAATGACTAGGTAACACTGTGTTTAAACATTCAGAAAATACTGCAAAATTACTATAGTTTCAGAAGTAAAATCTTAAAGATGGGATGAAATAGTTGAGGTTTTGTTTTTCATTAAAATTTATACTCTTCATTAGGAATAGGAAATAATCCTAGTTCATGCAGCATCTCATAAGCATCTCATTAATACTGCTTTTCTGTGCCAAGTACAACAAAGTTGATGACAACATTTTTGAACTATTAGACTTTATTTCTTATATATGTTGCCCCTAAGCCTTACTGGAGCATTTGACAATGCTTAGTGTTTGGGGAAAAAAAGGCTGGCTGAGGCACTGTCCAAAGTAAGATGTTACCAAATATGACTACTTCATGTATCCCTTGACAAGGCAGGAATAGCAAGGTACAGACATGAGGATGACCAGAGATGATAGGTATGCAATTTATCATGATGGGGGGGGGGGGGGGGGAAAGAAAAAAAAAATTTTGTTTTTCAATTTAAAAAAGGAGTGGAAAAGGAATACACCTTAAAAAAAAAAAAAAA
>WTSP01016874.1:32863-71599 GCA_025331215.1 Actenoides lindsayi
TGAGGGTATGGTAGTGAATAGTGTGGGGGGGGGGGGGGGTGGGGGTGGGGAAGGTAAAAAATATTGTCTTGTTCATATTTGAACATGATGTGGAAAGGAATATCTCCTTAGAATAAGAAAAATCTTTAATGTTTTGACTTGTGAACACCAGGAAAAAATGTTTTGCTTTCTCATCTCTAAAATGTAAGCATAGGTATATGGATAATAAGAATTTCCTGTAATGAAATCCATTTTTTTCTAATAGTGGTGATTTCCTATGAAATTTAATTCCTTAATTACCTATCAAAATATAAATCCTTATCTAAATCTGAAGAGTAATCAAGTAATTTGGAAACAGCATGCAGTGTAAGTAGTATCCTGTGTAGTAGAACTACCACTGTGCCCAATTATCTAGAAATTATTTTTGTACATTCCACTTCTAAGGGTCATGTTTTTACTGCCCAGTAATTCTGTTAGTCTATGGATTCATCTAGATTAACAGTGACCTCTAGGGATACAATTTAGTGTGATACATCAAGCTTTAAATTCATAACTGCAGAGTTTATATTTAATGTATCAACAGAAAAAAAAACATAGATGAAAATTCTTGTCTTTCTTCTAAGCGGACAAGAAGAAAACAAATGTAAAATAATAGTTAATCTATTTCTTATTAGTTCTGTAGTGGAACATATAATCTGATATATTGATTAAATATTATCTTCCAGTCATTTCATCATCTTTAGTATTATTAGTTTATCATCAAACACTACTTACTCACATGAGATTCTTAGTAAAAGAGAAACTTCCCCACTAAAAAATATTCTATGTGCTGAGAATTAAGCTTTACTCAAATAATTTTATTATATAAATAGTAGTAATGTCGTGGACAGTGTAATGATTTGGTTAGCCTAATGGTTTGGTTAGATGTAGAACTAAAGAATTTATATACATTTTTAGTACATTGTTAACCTTCATGAAGGAAATTAGACTTGTTGAATCTGTTGCACAGTAAATAATTCATACAACCGATTTGTAGTTCAAGCCAGGGTTTACAGAAGCAATAGGCATTAAGGTTAAATTAGACATTCTGGGTGCCAGACAGAGAAGGTAATTACAAGTCCTAGTCTTGTTATAATGGCTTGACTAATTGACATGATTGCATATATTCCAGAAGACTCCAATCTCTTTTGTGGTGTATGGACAGTTGAGGACTCTAAAAGTCAAGAATCTGTGATTTGCCAAAAATGTACTTGGTGAAAAGTGCTCATTTCTATGCAGATTAGGCAACTGAACAGGACAAGGATCCTTAAAAAGAGTAAAAGTCTGAGCTCAGGCTGAGGAGTTTGTTGTCCTGTCCCAAGAGGGGGAGAATGAGCTTGTAGTTGGAACACAGCGGAAGAGGTAGTACAGAGTAGACAACGGGTTGCAGCTGGTGACCTCTGCCAATTCCCACCTCTGTGAGCAACAAAATCAAGCATGGGCAAAATAGGTATTGGGATCGAGGCTACCTTACTGCTGCTGCTTTGTTTCCTTAGGCAGGTACCTTCTTTGCCTTTTGATGGGAAGATTGACTAGAGTGCCAGATATATTCTGATCTCATATCCATCCACTCTTAAGACCTGGGCCTGGCATAAATAAACACCCCAAAGATGTCTGTAACTTGTGCTTTAAGTAAGAGGCAACAGTTGTCTCCCAGAGTCTACACTAGCTGTGCCCTCAGTGGCCTCCATGTGCTAGGGGAGGCTTAGTTAAAAGAAGGCAACCTGCTTTTTCTGACATCTTGATTTTTAACAAATATGTCTCTGTTCCTTCTTACAAGAAGCTATGAGGGAGCCGCATGGCTATACATCCTAATAACTTATCATTGCTAACAATAAAATGAAGCATAATATTGTATATATGACACTATAGAAGCAAGCATATAAACATGCAACTTTCAGTGGTTTTTTTTCCTCTCAATGTGTTCTTTATGGTTATATAAGATCATTATTTCTCTCAATATATTATCTATCAATTCTGCAGTAGCATACTGATTCTTTTTTCCTCTTCTAGATCAGCAGACTCTAGAATTGTGCTAGTTCTTTTTATATGAAAACCAGCTGAAAAACTGGTGTTGTAGTTTATATCTAACAGAAATAACCATTTTCTTGTTATGTTTATATTGTCTATTTTTACTGAAATAAATGTGATTCATGTATGATCATAAGAAATAATTATTGTCACTTGAAAGGTACTTGTATTTTTATTTATTATTATTTTTTTAAAGATAGCTGAAATTAGAAGGGAAGGCCTAAATGAGTCAGGTGGAAGATGATAGCTCTTTCTCTGGGGTAGGTCAGTGGACAGACATCTTTCTGCCTGAGGGAAAACAAACTTGGGTCTCCTGTGTGGGAGTTTTCCCATCACCTCTCTGTAATAGGTTGATGAATAAGATACAGCCAATCCATATTAAAAGTTAAACTATGTAGTAATCCAAAAATAACCACAGATTTTGGGTTGAATCAGATAATTTCAAGAAGTCCCTTCCAAACTTAACCATTTTGTGATTCTGTGATTTTTATATCCTTACAGTTGCAAATTTTGGACATGGGGGTTCCATTTATTTTCCTTCTCTTTCTTTTAATTTCTTTTATAGGCTATTAACCAATAGGACACTTGCTTGAAAAGTTGGCAATATGGGTTAAAGTCCTTTTACGAAGCAGAACAGCATCTGAGATTTGTGCATCTTGGATGAGCCTCCTGGTCTTGAGCTTGTTGTATGAAAGATGAAGTAGCTCTTGGTTTCAGAATTGAGCTTTGTATTTATTCCTTTTTTCCAGGTGATTATTTTTCAGCTGAAACTACTCTATGAGCTTGGATTAAAATACACAAGTATCTTCAAGTCACTGTAAATAGCTTTGTTCATCTAGTAAAATAATTGCCAAAATATTGTTGTTAATGATTAATTTGACCAGTTTCAAACTTTCTCATAGGTTTTACGTTTTCCATTTGCATGGTCTCATGCACTTTTTTCAGTTGTACAGAAACTTAAATATGGTAGCTTCTATTAATTTTTAAGCTAAAACTGAGTTTATAGGTCACTTATATTTTGTGTATGCCATCTATGCTATATATATACAGCATATATCTTTCAGCATGATCTCTGCAGAAGAGAAAAAACAGAAAATACTACACTCTGTGATACTCATATGTATCATCACATGACTTCTGTTAATTATGTCAACAGTTGGTCAACACAGAGTTAATAATTTTATGTTACACTGATTTGTCTCTAATAACAAAATAGTATACTTCTGTGGACCTTTTCTGCTTTAATATTAAAATAAGACATAAATCAAAGTTGTTTTGACAGTTGAACAACACAATTTTGTAAGAGAATGGAAAATTTTAAAAACTGAATAGCTGATAAAAGATGAGTAGAATCAGGGAGGATTGATGTTATAGCTGAAGGCAGCATTATAGATTAGGTACTCATTTGGCTTTTCAGAAGTCCTGGTGACTCATTCCACATAAATGAAGTTTGTGATATGTAATGAAAAGCTTTCTATCTTCACTGCAAGCAAATTAGCAGGAATTTTGTGGGAAGAATGTTAATGTTATCTTGCACTTCTTTCAAAGAAGGAACACATTAACGGAGGAGATTTGAAAAGAATTTCACTTCTATAACATCAGGTGCTGAAGGTATTAAAACAAGGTCACCTCTGTAAGCAACAAGAGAAAATTAGGTTATAACCAAGCAGTGCCTGAAAATATATTCTATCTCTTTCACTGACCAAATGTAATACAGTATTGGCCCAAATTGCTAATTTTCTGTACTGAGTGTGATACTTGTATGTCCAGAGCTGAATCTGTAAAGTTAAACAATAAAAAAACATGGCTTGGTGAAAGAGAAGGGATAGGAATCTTGCTGGGAAAAATCATTTTTTTCCATTAAGGAAGAAAAACAGCCAGGCTGTTGTAGAACCTTTACTATTCCATGCTATAAAGTAATAGGCTATTTGAAGAATTTTTTTTTTTATTTTTTTTTTTTTAGGAAGGCAGTGAAGAACAGGGAAGGAGATATATCTGAAGAAGTAAAGATAAAAATAACAATTTTTCAATACCGAATAACTGAGAAAAATACTGATCAAATAGAAGAATGAAATTCATTCAGAAAGATAAAAATATTTTTAAAATCATACTAAAGGAAACTAAATATATGAGAGATGCAGAACATCAGTATGCACTAAAAACAATGCAAACAGGGCAGAGAAATAAAAAATGCCACCTTTTTTTTTTTATTGTAAAACAAGACAAACAAATTAAGAGTGTACATTTGCTGTCATTGCAATAAAGGGGAAAACAGGCCAAATAGGAGACTGATTAGTAAATTAATAGTATTTACTTAGAGAGGACTGGATTACTTTATAGCTGGTTTGTGATTTATGCAGGATAAAGTCTTACAAAATAAAAAAAAAATAAAAATTATGTATACATGTAGAGATAACAGAGATTATTTAGGAAGAAATACTGGACATGAGAAAGTGATAGCTAGATAGGAAGACACAGATAGGGAGATAGAAAATTGATCTTCAAGGCAACCTGGAAAGGTAGATAAAGAAACACATTTGATGATAAAAGTGGCCTTGCAGCCTGGGAGATATGACTTGCTATCATGATGACTTGTGTTAACAGTGGAAGAACTCCTAAGTAGGCAGCATATTTCTAAGCATGGTAAAAGACATTCTTTTTTTTATCCCCTTGAGTTTATGAAAGGGCCATAAAGATCAGTGAATTCCTTTAGTTATTCATTTTTTATGTAGAAGGTATCTACTTTACTATAAATATTTTAAAAGAATTATAACAGCCTTGCAAGCCTTACACACAAAGTGTCACAACTCCTCATTCAATCAGTGGTGTGTACCTTCACTCTTAGGTCAATTCAATGAATCTGATATAGGATGTAAAAAGCAATAGACTGCAAAGTTTTTGATGTTTAGCCAAACTTCCTTCATCAAAACGTTATGTCATCTTTGCATTTTTGTAGGTGGTCAGGCAAAACTTTCTGCAGGCTGGGACACGTTACAGTTGAGTGAACTTTCCTGTTAACTTCAGTAATTGCTTTAGAAACTTTTTTTAAGACACACAATTTTAATATTAATTTTGTCTAAAAAGTAGTTCCCTTCCCTTTAAAATAGTTTACAAACATAACTTGAAGTGTTTGATGACGATGCCAGGCAATCTTAATAATGCTTGTCTCTCACACATTGTCAAAATAAAGCTTGTTCAGTTAATGTTTCTAAAAGACCTTGAAGGCTCTTGATGACATGCTTATTACTTCTTGCACCTGCCCTTATAATGAAATATTCTGCTCTAACTTCTGCTGGGGTACAATGACTGAGCACCAACGAAACTAATACAGCTGTATATTTATACCAAATAGAGATCTGCTCAAGAATATTTAATGTCAAATACAGATAAATAACCTGAGAAGCCTGCATAAAAGCATAGTGTTAACATTTGCAAAGGAGAAAGTCATAGCAGGAGGGAAAAATAAGAAAAAAATAAAGCTTTATTTTTGCATCATTCTCCTAGATAAAAGCACAACATTTTAAACAATTATTAAATCTATGGGTAAGGAGTCTGGAGGGAAAAAAACATATGATCATGTATTATATTCTGAGTAACCTACATTTAAATTTGTCAGAGCATTGCTCTCAAGTGAACACAGAGTACATTCAGGTATATGAAAAGAAGTGGGTATGAAAAGAGGAGGAGGTTTACTACATATTTTCACATGTTTGCTACATGCAAAAGATATTCCTGAATACAAGACAAAAGCTAAAATGATGTAATTATTTTAAATATGATCCCCCCCCTTTCTAATTTAACACTTCCTGTGGTCACTGATTTTAAAGCAAAACTAAAACAGTTTCTTTCTGTCAGAAAGACTGCATTTATCTCTAGGAAAACCAAACTAAGATAAATTAAAAACAGAGATGAAGGGCTATTTATTAGTATGTTATAAGTATGCCGAAATAGGCCCTAGAGATCTGTCTGCGGTTGTTTGAATAGTATTTTCAGAAGCTTAAAATTCCCCTGAAATGCAATTATTTGAATGTGAAAACTGTATACATCTTCTTTCTCACAGTGAAAGAAACAGAATGGAGGAAAAAAAGATTAAAGAAATTGAGGGCACTTATATACAACAATGGTCTACAGTTACAGAGAATTTGCATCTTACTGTACGGTATTCTGAATGAGCTTTTACTTCAGTTTAAAAATGATATTCACAGTGAGGAAAGTACTTTGTGTATTGATATGCTCCCATGTAATACAGTATTGTCTAGTGACCCAACCACGCTTATAGCTCAGGCTTCATTTTATATTCTCATTGGGGAGACTGAAGTTGATCACGAGGCAACAGCAGATACTAGAGAGATTTCTGAATTTTGTAGCCATGTTGATCTTCCAGTTGGGGGTGGCCTGTGTTGTGCAATTGTCAGACATGTACCAAAAGCTGCAAGTATTCAAAGCCAGCTCGAGGTTCTCAGCAGGGCAGAGGAGAAAAAAAAAAAAAAAAAAAAGGGAAAAAAAAAAAAAGAAGGACATAGCAAGATTTAAGGACTGGCAAATATTACTGTTTTGGGGATGGCTAAGTTAATTCCATGGGGAAGGAGGTGAGAGGTTATTCTGAAATATCTTCTTCGGTGTCAGAGTATTACCAGAAGATGTTTACTTACTTCATATTATTAATTCTGCAGCCTCAATTTACCTTTCAGAATCCATATCTCTCTCTCCCAAACATAAAACATACTTTGACTACAGTGGCAGAGAAAGAGCTACAAGTCTTATGAGGGATTTTTGAGCCTTCAGAGATAAGAGTAGCTTTCCAATGTTGACTGAATTTAGTTAAGTCTTTTGTTTATTAGCATGTACTAACTACTACCTATTTCTGAGGTACTTCTTCAGAAACACTATGTAAAGTGATACCACTTGGAAGCAAATTTATATGTTTTAGGTTAGCTTATAGTTAAATTTAGACCTTTGTTATTAATGGACTGATATGGCTTTTCAATTACTGTAATTTTCTTTCCAAGTTTAAGAATGTGCAGGGCAAAAAGCTCAACCTTTTTGTTGATTGATCTTGTGGCTGATAATTTTCAACACTGCCAGCATGAAATTTTAATATAAATCATTTGTGACTTTTCCTTGTTGATGACTTTTCTGTGACATGGATCCTCTTTGCTTGCTTCATAAATCATCAGTGGAGACTCCTATCTAGTAGAGGATTTGAGGGGATGATCAGAGCTTACACTTGCAGGTCTTTCTTTGTTAGTGGAAGGTTGCATTAAATCTATCTACTCACTGTTTACTTTGAAATGCCCAGTCTTTGAAAGTTCACCCATCATACACAAATATAGGATGAAATTATTCATAAAAGACCCGTGTATTATCACTTCCATGGCTGAATATGAATGTTTATTTCTAAAAGCAAGTTGTATTGTCACTCTGGAAATACACTTAAATGTATTTACAGTAACATTTTATATAATATATCTATGATATTCCTTAAATTTTCATAGTTTTAGTTTGTTTTCTTGTATTTTTGTACGGAAGAGTGCTGAACATTAATGGCAGTTCCAGCACAAGTTTGTTGAACTGGTCATTTATAGTGAAGTTGTGTTAAGCTTTTTGAACTGTAAATTCAAATGCTAGTAAAATATATCAGCCTCTCAGCAAAGTCAATTACACTGCAATTGATGAAAATCCCTTCCTTCTATAAAGCAGGTTTTAATGTCCACAAGTACAAATCCTTGCTAGTACTTAGCACTGCAGACAAGGTAGCTTTTTCTGCCTCCTAAGCTTCACTGTGGAAGGAGCTCAGTATTCTATGAAAGATTCTGTTCTCATCTATAGCATTTGCTCTTTAACCAGTGTTCAAATTACAATTGAGCTTAACGGTGTTTTGTTAGTCTGCATTGTCTGCCTGCATAGTCTTTACCTTTGTAAAGTACTCTGTAATAAATTAGTATTAAAATAATATGAAAAATTCCAGTTTATTACTTTGTAACATTCTTTTTATCTGTTTTCATTGAGAAATGTCAGTGCTGATTTTGCTCATTAGCAATGAGTGCCTATGTTAGCAACTAAACTATCACACTCAAAAGTAGTTCTGACTGGCACAATTTTCATATTTTCTCAGGTGCTCAAAAGAATACTGGGGAATATGTCATAATAAATTGAGAACAAATACTTAAACTGAGCACCAGTGAAAGGTTCAGAGGAAAGCAGTTCAATGCCTTCTGCCTTGGACTTCTGTCAGGTACATATTCATGTATTATACATTCAATATATTCCAAATACTTTCGACCATGCATAAACAGATGGACTCTTCATCATACAGGCATCATGTCCTATACCTCTATGAACAATAGTAGATTCTTAATGTGTCATATATGGGAAGTATCTGCCCTGGATTCCTAGATGTCAGGCTGTTGGATATAGCCTGTCACTAGCTGACAAGGGATCATTCCAGTCGCAAATTATGACCAAAGTGCTGGTCAGCTTCCACTCCTGTAGAAATGAATGGTCTGGTGGTTTGAATATTCCTTCCAGCAGCAGAATACTACTAGGTCTAAGTTTCTGCGTTCAATAACCCTATAGTAGTATTATACAAATTAACTTTTTGAGTAAATAAATAAATTAATCAAAGAGCAAGAAATAATAAATTTGTGCTAAAGTCTAGATTCTATTATTCTTAATCATAGTAAGTGGTACTGTACTTTAAGTTGTTTCAATGGCTTTACTGAAAGGATCAGAATCAAACTGCTATTTTTGCTTTTGCTCACTTCACATTTTTCCTTCTTTTTTTCAGAAAACACAAATGACTTTGTGTTTTTATACCAAGAGGCTTTAGAGATTGATGATGAGAAGAAAGAGGCAAAGACAAAAAAAAATAAATTAGATCTGGTAAGCAAACTGAGGTGACATTTAGGACACACAGATAATAAATTTGTTTTCTGATAATTTTGCTTAACTCTCCTTGCACAATAGAGACATATTCAAACAGAAATAAACATTGTGGCCTAGACTCTCAGGCATGCTAAACATTGGCCAGTTTTGGGTTTATGCCAGCTTTGCTTTTTTCCAGGTTGGGGGAATCCCCAGCTGCTCATCTGAATCAGCAGAGGTAAGCAAGTACAGGAGTAGAAACATGCTTTCCCAAGTCTCACATACATCTCTCTAAATGATTTCCCAGGTGAGGGCTTTATCAGTCTGTAAATATTTATATTTAGGAAGTGTTATTACTACCATTATTATTTCTTATGTGGTGATAAAAATATGAATGATGACTTCATTATATAGTTTTAACAAAGCTCCTGCCCTGAAGAGTTCTAAGTTGGAACTTACTCTAGATGTCACTGAATACAGCAAAGTGAAATTTCACAGTAGATAGAGCTCTAAGGAACAGTTTATTTTCAGTCTAGATCTATCTTTGTATTAAAAAAAGATAGACCCCCAACATAACTTAAATTTACTACCAGAGGAGAAGTAGATAAAAAAAACAAAACTCCATAATAATGTCTTCCTTTTCCATTTTCAGCATTCTTATATTTAACTAGTTTGTCAAACAATCTGATGCTCCATCAATCTGACTGTAGGTATACCTACATTCCCTTTAAGTGAACTATATACACTGACAGTCAATTATCTGATGTTATATAATTTTGTCAGTCTTCTTTCTTTTTTTTTTTTTCCACCATTTGAAAACAAAATCAGCTATTCAGTGAATGTTTGTGCTTTGGAACTAGTTTGAGAATACCTTGCAAGGAATTAAAAAATTCATAGGTGACCTTCAGACTTATAAAGATTCTAGAAACAGATTTCTCCTGAGTTGTTCTTTATGGTGCATACATTAGATTTCAGTTTCTTTAAGTTATACGTTATTATTAATTGAAATAAAGGATTAAAGCCACTGGAGGCTCAAATCTAGTCTTATACTATATCTTTTTAAATTAGTAACTCTGTATTTAAAATGTGAATCCATTTGGCTATGCAATACCATTATAAAATGCTTTAGCAAACCATTTTAACACAACATTGTGTAATTGAATTGATGTGCAGATTAGATAAGAAAGTAGAAAGATGTCTTCTGGGGAGAAGGGTGACTTATTTTACTTTAGAGCTATATATTGGTGCCTCTGAGTTTCATGGGTAGATCATAGTCTGTATCTGTATCTGACAACTGAATAGCAAACTACCAGCATGTATAACATCTAGCATATATCTGCAGGGAATAGGTGGTGTGGCTGCACTAGGAAGGTTTTGTTTGACTTCTCTGCTTTCTGAACATATGAAATGTCAGAGCTGTACTAATTGTGCATGCAGTAAAGATTTTCAAGTGCAGACCATTTTCCAGACATAGCATTAAAAATTAATCTATTATACTCTATCCCCTTAAGACTACTCTGCAATTCATTCATCAACAATCATGAGACTGAATCCTAGTACGAGCAGTCAAGTTGGGATTTTAACTCAGTGAATTGTTATGGCATGTTTCCAGGTCATGATCATGGGACAGCTGTTTTCTTCCATAACAGGGTGAATTATAGCAGACAGTGAAGCCAGCAAACCTCTTAGCATTTGAGTAGTGTGCTCACTGCCAACCAGGGAGCAGGCATTGACAGGCATTGGCTTTGGAAGGGTTGGCATTTGTTCCATTGTTTGCATTTGCCAACAACAGTCGTTATATAGAGTGGTCCTGTGGTGCCTCCTGTAGGGGCACAAGAACAGTTAAGAGATAGTGTAACAGCAGAGAGAGAACACTGGTGTTCTTTTTAGAAAACCAACTTTGAAAAAATCTCATTTTAAGATTACATTTTGTATATGTATGGATGAAATACAGCTCTGAATCTAAGTGAACTCTGAAATGCTCCTGATTAAATATCTGATTATAAGGCAAGAGTAACAGAGTCTGCCCTGACATACCTATAAAATGGACAAGGCACATACTTAAGCCTCTCACTGTTGAGAAAAATTGTGATCAAGCTTTGCAGCCTTTTGGGTAATTTGGTAAACTACACTTCAATGAACAAACTGGTAAGATCTCCATGGACTTCCAAAAGTAAAGAAAATCTCAAAGTGCAGGTCAGGACAAGACTTATTTGAGATGCCCCTCATTGAGTTGTTATGGATGTCTTAAGTCTTTCGGGGAGAGGGGAGGGAGTCAGTATTACCATTGACTGTGAGTTCATTCAAATCCTTTAGGCTCTATAGTGCCTCTATATCTACTGTGAAAAGTACAAATTTAATCTATATTCTACAATGATAGAAGGTAATCTGAATAATATTACTTGTATTCTTGTTCCATAAACATGAAATGCTCTATCTACATTACCACATCAAGTCATAACCTTTTATTAATCCAGCAATAAGGTACCAAAGTAGTGCACCACTCCATACAAAGGATCACCTCTGACATTGATGTGTTTAATATTTGTTCCCTAAGTAGGAAAGACCAGTGTTTTCTCACTGGTTATTATTTAGGCTTGCTCCTTTTGAGAGGTTGCAAGCCCATTGTTTTCTAAGTAATAATGCTTAGATATCTCTGCCCCTAACAACAGTTTGCTATCTGGGACTGTTTCTCTTCCAGCATCTCATGTAACAATATTTTTCCCAGCATGAATTCCAAAACAACTGCTAGCAATACATTTAAACTATCTTTTTCAGGCAACCTGGTTAAGTTGAGGCATTATGATATAACAACCCAGATTGTTCCCCTCATACAAACATATATGCATAGTAAATGTTAAAATACAGTATGGCTGTGAATAAAATATGAACTCAAACAGATTTGTTAACCATATGTACAGACACACAGAAATACACAGGAATAGCGTATAGGAATGTTATTCAGTAAGAGCATCAAACCACAGCTGTTAATCTGATCATTATGTGGAAGAAGCGTTAGTCTTAAAAGTTAAGTAAACACATAGTTCATCTTAATTTATCACATTAAGAGAATATGGCATCCAAGACTGAGAAGTTAAGATATTAAATATAGCCTTCTGATAGGCAAACTTTGGACTGATTGGAAATTTGACATAGATTTTAATGAACATAACAAGGAATTAAGTTAACAGTGAGACAAAACAAAGGAAATCTGTAAAATAGAATAAAACAAAAAAAAACCCCACACCCAGAATAAACAAACAAAATCAAAACTAAAAAAAACCCAACTTGTTATTCCACTGGAGCATGTCCTGAAGTGCCTCATCTACATGTTTTTTTGAATACCTTCAAGGATGGTGACTCTACCACTTATCTGCACTGACCACTCCAGCACCTGACTAACACCTGGTCTAAACCTCCCCTGGTGCAACTTCAGCCAATTTCCTCTAATTTTTGAGAGAAGAGGCCAGCATCCACCTCACTACAACCTTCTTCTAGGTAGTTATAAGGTCAAGTAACATCTAAGTATAGGAATAATACTATTTGAATCAATCCTACATTTAGGATCAGCTAAACAATGCCATTAAAAGCAAATTAATAATGTCAAAGAACTATATCCAGAGTTACTGCTGCATCATTGAATACTGTAAAATTTAAACTTTTCTGTAGTGCAAATTCACATTCACCACAGTTGTCAAAGGAATGAAGGCTGATCTGCATCATCTAAGATGGGGGTTTTGCTGTGGAAGTAGCATTATAACATTGGAAATCTAGAATGCCATACTGTTATTTCCAGTACACAACCAACAATCTTTTTCCTAAAAATCACTGAAAATACTGAAAAAACACTGACATAAAAAGGAGTAATGGATTAATAATTGATTAATGACTAAACTATGCAGATATACACTTTTGTGCTGTTGGAATAGCTTCCTACTTGCGAACATTTTCACATCTACATAGTGCTTGGATGTAGAAGGATGTAGGTGGCTGCTTTAAAGCAAAGCTTAAGGTGTTATTGTGAACCTCACTATATTTATTATGAGCAAAACTTCAACCATGCATATGGAAACATGTAAAACCAAACGTTAAAATATTATAGAGACAAGTTAAAAATAACAGCAATAATGTTGCAGTCCTATTAAAGATAGCGCTGAGTTCTACTCGGCAAGAATATTGAGGGAGATTTGATTACTGCCATATTTGGTGACATGTAGAAGAATCAGGATCAAGAATACAAAATAAAAAAAAAAAGGCAATACAAAGTGTAGTGAGAGGGAGAAAAACAGACATGGAAATCCTTCATATTTGCATAGAAGGAAAAAAAATGGTCATATGTGAATGATAATGAAAGAAAAAAGGGATGTAATACAAGTCTTATATAAGATATATTAAAAAAAAAATAAATGGAGAAAATCCAGACAGATGCTCTGTCTAATTTTACTTTTCAAATGCCTTCCTAAGAGTAACTGGTGAAATGACCTGGTCAACTTCAAATCACATTAATTTTATGGCAAATAATGATTTTTATTGCGTATATATCAGATTAATTAACATTAGAAAGGTGGAGATGCTCTGAATCATTCTAGAGGCACACATGGTGGTCTTAAACTTTTCTTTCACTGTTGATGATGATGTGAAGCCTCGATGTAGTAAGATGGAAATAGCATTGCTTGTTTCTGAGCATATTCTCAGGGAAAAGCAGCAATTTCCTGCAACAAATTCCTGGTATCAAGTAGACTGCTAAGATTCTAATGAAATTAATTGCAGATCAAGTTTCACTAACATGAAAGTCAGGGCAAGACACCTTCAGTATGGTACTAAAATGGCTCATAGCTACCAGATAGGTCTACATAGTGATACAATCAAAGGAAGGAAAAGCATAAAGCCATGTGTTGCTTCAGATAGATTATGGATAGCACTTGATTTAACTAGTTCAAAGGTAGCTTAGGTATCTCTCTAGAAGACTGATGGCAAAGCAGACATGCTTTCCATTTTGTACCTTTGCATGGTTCAAATTCACTTTTTTAACATAACTTAAGAACCAGTCTTTTCTTTATAGATTGTGTGCAGTTATGTGTAACGCACCTGTGCATAATTATCTACTTTATCCATCCTAGATAAAATATAAGGCTCTTGACTCTTAGGAAAATAAAATTATTATTTTCTCTGTCCTGGATAAAATACTCTAAAAATACATAACACGAAACACAGATTTTAGTGAAAATATATTTAACTTCTTGGCTTAGGAAAGTAATTTAAATAAAGGAAACAACAACATGGAAAGATCAGTCTAAATACCCACTAACAGGACTTTAGTAATGCAGAATAAATAGAAGAAAGCTGCATATCCACCAATCCAACAAACTGACTCAGAAAAGATTACAGATAAAGTGACAGAATAAGAGATACTTCAGGTTCAGTATGGAGCAAATAAGCTGAATTCAAAGCAGAAAACAAGCACTTTTCATTTATTTAATAATACTTATTTTGAAAATGTTGAACTTGAAAAATATTTCATCCAGAGATCTCAAAACAGTTTTCAAAAACTATTTAAAAAAACTAAGCAACACCTTAAAATGCTCTTATAAGGACTGTAAAAAATAATATTTTATTCTGATAAGAAAAAAATTGAAATATGCTTGGGATACATGGGAATAGCTTGAATACCTTGATTTCCAGGTTTCTATGTTAACCATGAGGCCAGTCTCAGAGTGTCAGTTGATATGCCAGTTGGAGCTGGCATTTGAACTAATTGTAACAGATGGTCAGTGCGGTCATTTTTATTCGGTTCTGAGTACATTGATTGAGCAATTACATATAGAAAAATAAATTCTAACTATATTTTATAGAGGATGTCTGTGCTCATCATATGTGAAAGCTTAGAAATGAGATGAAATAAACCATTAGAAATGTCTACAAAATTCCTGAGTACAGCAAGTCTTAAAAAGAAAGAAGGAAAAATAAAGATGGAAAAAGGTGATTAAAACATGCCCCTTTTAAAGATCCTCCCACCCCAAGGTTATTTTTGGGAAAGATATTCTTTAAGACACTTGTTACTAATTAAATATTCTTACTGATCTTAAGGAATACTTTTTATTTTTAAAAGAAATTTATTTTCCTAAATTTGGGATTCCTCATTCAAATGGCAAGTGCAATGGAGTGAGGGTAAATTACCTGAAGAGATATCAGCTACTGGTGATAGTGGTGACTGATAGAACAGCTACATTTGACATTGTGAATAAGCTGTACATGCAGGCATTGGCAGACCATTATATATGAAAACTAAACCAGTATATATTAACTAAACCAGTATATATAAACCAGAATGTAAGCCAACTACAAGGTAATGTCAAGCTAGGGATGGTTGGGACAGTAGGGATGGTCATATCCAGGGGATGGAAAGGATTTCATTCGTTTCCTTTCATAATATGCTTTTTTAATTTGATATTTGAAAGGTATAGATATGTCAGTGAATAGAAAATATATGACAGGAACTTCTGTTTTTCACTCTGGCTATCATAATTGTCTTCATATTTGGTTCCAAGCATCAAAGACTAATTTTCTTTCTACTTAATTTGTTTGTTGATAGTCTGCCATGAATTTAGGCAGAAAGTGCTGAACTTTCATATAGAGTTAGAAATCAGATCAGAATATAGAGTCAGAATGTTCAGATTAATCTTCTGTATAGTCAGAAGTCTGGCTTTTTTCCATTTTTCTTTCACAGCATATGTGAGGTCTACTAAAAAATTCCTTCTCAGTCTTTCATGTACAAGTTTAGTCATTTTAATAACCTTAAGTAAAGTATTTTTGTTATATTACTCTTTGATGCATCATCTTTTCCATTTCAAAACATTTAGCTGCTAACAGCATGGTTGAGATAAAACCCTCACACCAAATTCAGGCTTTTATATGTAGAAAATTATATCAGACAAAGGTTGCTTTTGTAAATGTTGCTCACCTATGGAAAAAATGCACAAAAATACTTAGGAAACATTAAAAAGTATAAGCAATTTGGAGGTTTAGAGTTGCAGGAATGTAGGTGAATAAGGAGGTAAAAAGGAATTTACAAAAAAAGTCTAGGAGTTTACAACCTGGGTAAAATCAAGCTAATATAATCCTGGTTAGTGGTTATCACAATAACAACCAAAAATAAAAGCAAGTACTGCTAAATTTAAGTTAGAAATATTTGTGAGGCAAGTTTTTCAGTTGTCTGTATTACTAAGTACAGTGATAACAGGCAACAGCTGCTGCAAACTTTTATGTTGAAGTCACGCAGAAATGTTGACAAGTCACAAAAAAGACTGGCATAGAATCTGGTCAGGTTACAAATGGGATTTCCATGGGGAATTTCACTCTGTGCTCTGTGTAACTAATAATTAATAATTACTTGCTTTTGTTAATCTCTATTTAAAATAATCTATATCATTTTTAGCAGCTCCACTAGATGCGATGAACAAGTTATGTACATCTTTCTTTTTGATAAAATTACCAGCCTCTTCTGTCCTCATCTTTCTTCCCCCCCCACCCTGTGGAGTAAACTGCCCACATGGAAATACTCTATATAGTTTCTGGATCACATTTATCATCAGAGTTTAGGTGAACTAAAACTCAGCAATACTTTGTTTTAGAAAAAAAATAAAATGCTAACTAGGAAAAAAAGAGTCTACATGGTTTATTAAATATCTCCAAGTATTTTTTGTCAAGTAGAAATAGCTATCATCTTGCATCCAGTTCAGAAACATTTTCTTGTGAGAAAATGTATATTAATTTGCCTGTATTTATATAGGATTCTCAGGACCATAAAACTTGCTATCAATTGTGCTTCAGGAATGATCACAACTACACATACACATTTTTTGTGCAGTGATTTAATATAGAAATCTTTGGGATTTTTTCAGCTTTCAAAGTTAACTTGCAGACGTTGCCTTTTATTAGGCAAATCTCATACAGGTAGAGGGATGCTTCAAGAATAACCCCTCCCCTCACATGTTATCTTTGATTGCTTTCTATAAATATTAATCATGCTCCTGGGTTATAATACAGTGCAAACATAGAATGTTGCTACTGCCTGGATATTCATACTCTATGTGATAAGAAATGTAACCTGTAAGACCAAATCCACTGATTCCCCTGACTATATCTCATGTCTCATAAGTTCCTGAACTAAATAGTTTTGTTCTGATATCAAAATGTTCATTTCTGATATCTTGCACTAATTTTAACAGTCTGCATTGAGTATATAAGAACTTAATACAGGACATGCAGCTTTGGGGATAATACTTTTTTTTTTTTTTCTCTCTAATTAGACATCTTGGCAACACTTGTTTTTAAACTATTTTTTCTTTAGTGTCTGCATTTATATTTAGCGTGAAAGCCAACTGTACAGATGGTATTTTCATAAAAGCCCACTGAGAAGGGCTCAGAGAATAATGCCAAATAAGTTCCTAAGAGAAATAGCAAAAAATAAGGTTACATCTAGAACTATTAAATCCTTTCATTACAACAACATTCTTCACAAACAAATGAGTACTGTAGTACTTCATAGGAACAACTGAAACTTATCATCTTCCTGTGGGATAAATCTACAAAAGGGATTTAGCCTAAAAGCTCAGTCCTTGAGTAGACACCCACTATCTATAGTTAGGAAAACTTCATGAGATGCCCGACTCTCTCCCAGTAGATACATACAGGAGTCCTACCTCTTTTCCAATTCCAGCTCTCACTAGGATTTTCATTCCATTTTTTCCCAACCTATTTACTTCCATGCCCTTATTCACACTCTGCCTATGAAATCAGGTATTTCCCAAAAGTTTCCTGGGGACTGTGCTGACCTGTCACCACAAATGCCACAAATTATATGATCCCTTACTTAGGAAATGGGGCCATCGGCAGAATAAAATAGGGGGAAAAGACCTTTTCTGTGTCTGTTATCTGTATACACATCAGCAGTTGTAGGTACTAACAATGTCACAAACAGGGAAATGTGAAACCCACCGTACTGGATAGGATCAAAAAGTTTATAGAGTCTTTCCAGTTAAAGGTCTTCCACTATTGTCTGTCTGATTTCGCTCTATGTTTTATTTCCTTATAGCTTTTCACTTCAACAGGATCTCAGTAATTTATTTCTGAATGTAAGTTGGCACCAGTTTTACAAGCTATGGGATATGGCTGCTAGTGCAACTAATCCAAATGGAGGATACCTGCAACTCCCTCTTACAAAATGGCCACATAACTTTCCTGCATTCTCAGGGAAATCTGTTGCTCAAACAAAGCAAACGTAGGCTTTTTTTTTCCTCTGATCATGTGATTTTCATCTTATTGGAGTTCCTCATAGATTACATAGTGGTTTGAATTACCTTTAGAACATAAATATTCAAGAAGTAATTTTCAGTCCTAAGATACTCACATTCCTGTCAGTATTGCTTTTTATAGTATTCATTGGTCCCTATTTACAAAGTGTGAATATTTAATCATTTCATACTAGATAGAATAAGTTGGACATTGAATTACCAAGTAGTGAGGGTTTTTTAATTAGCTTGCAATAGAAATATTCAGAAAAAATCATATAAACTCTATTCTTATGCAACTCAAAAGAAAGCAAAGTAAAAAATCTTAATCCTAAAACATTAGGTGGATGCAAAATGGACAGCACTTTGGAGGTGAGTAAAAGATGCCTAATTCTACTGATAGTATTCAAAGACAAATGAACTCCAACTTTTAAAATGGAGCTTTGTTTTTGTTCTTATAAAGCATAAAAGGTCTTGTAAATAAGTAAAAAAAAAATTGAGTACATGCTGTCTTAGGCTATATCATTAGAACAGGGAGTGGATCATCTCCCTTATAAGGAGAGGCTGAGATAGCTGGGTCTTTTTAGTCTCAAGCAGGCTGAGGGGTGACCTTATTAATGTCTAGAAATATGTAAAGGGCAAGTGTCGGGAGAATGGAGCCAGGCTCTTCTCAGGAACATCCAGTGATAGGACAAGGGGTGATGGGTACAAGCTGGAGTATAGGAGGTTCCAGATAAACATAAGGAAAAACTTTTTCATGCTGAGGGTGACAGAGCACTGGAACAGGCTGCCCAGAGAGGCTGTGGAGTCTCCTTCTCTGGAGACATTCAAAACCCTCCTGGATGTGTTCCTGTGTGACCTGATCTAGATGATCCTGCTCTGGCAGGGGAGCTGGACTAGATGATCTTTCGATGTCCCTTCCAACCCCTAACGTTTTGTGATTAGGAGAAAAAACATCTATAATTTTTATTATCTATATGTCAGATACATATTAAGCAAAGCAGATTTTAAATCATATGTAGACCCTATTTAGGAACCTTGACCAGATTAAGGATCATGTTAAATGTATACAAAGTTTGAATAAGTTATTACTTCTGGTTCAATTCATTTTTATATCGATAGCTGAAAGTGCATATCCAACAGAAAGAGAAACAGACATATAATCAGATGTCATAGTACAATAAGCTTAAAATCAAACATAAAAGTTTTGAAACTCTGAAAAAAAAGTACAATCCTGCAATGATTACGAAGACAATAAAAATGTATCATTTCTGGCACTAGAAAAGAAATCGTAAAAGCCTAGATACTAAAACAAAGAGCAGAAAAATTATGCAGCACTGCAATTTTTATATTGTTTGATACTGCAGTGCATCAACTCTATAAACCTGCAGTGCAGTACAGTACATCAACCTTAACACTGAAAACAAACCTAGCAAGTGAAGAGCACGTCTATGTACTATACTAATCCCATCAATATTCAATTAATTGATGCTGAGTCTTGAAAAGACGGTTCTTTATCAGTTTGTCTTCAGTTTGTTATCTGCTATAATAATATTCAAGTACAATGGCAAGAGCCTGCAACCACTAAATGCCTTTCTTCTGTGGCCTTGCTCTGTTAAATTTGAGGCTTATCAGAAATTACTCTCTTAATCTATTGATCTTCTTTTCAAATGGAAAAGAAAAGAAATTTGTCACTCAGCAATTAGAGGAATATTTGGGTCAAGATTTTCAATGGTATTTAGACATAAAAATATATTTGAAAAAGGATCTGAGGCAACTGAATCTAAAAATTTGTCTTTGTCAAGTTCTTAACCCTCTTTGCAAGGAAGTTTTCAGCAATAAAATATTTATGTGCCTTAAGTTTCACAGCATTGCAGCCACCTTGGAAGTACTAAGCAACTACCAAATTCTAATGAGAACCTACTTACAGTCTCTCGAAGGTCCTATCCTGTAGCTGAGCTTGCAGCCAATAATCATGAAGAACAGAACTCTATTCAAAACATAGCCAACAAATGATTTTTCTTGAAAGAAAGATGATGGGGTTTTTTTTTTCCTTTAAAACATATGAATCAACTAGCAGATGCTTTGTCTGTATCTGACCTTGTTTCAATTACCTCCTCATCAGTAAGTATCCATGAAACCTTTGTGAGAGCCTAAACTGCAAAGGGGTCTCTGAAAAAAGTTATTCTCTGTTTTACTGAAGCTGGTCCAGTTTTAAGAAAGAACTCATGATTCTCTAGCCTATGATTAGAATAACCAGCTGCATGAAAGGACCTCTGTTTTTTACAAAGTTTATAATCAATTTATTAATAAAAGTTGTAGAAAATAAATATGCAGGCAACAGAAATGGGTCTTTCATCTCCAAGATAAGAACTATTGTACAGAAACAAAAATGTCTGGCTGCTTCTTTCTGGTCTTTAGATATAATTTTATTTTTTTTTCCTATGGAAAGGTACCCTACAGACGGAAAGGAAAAATGTCTTTCTACTTAGAACATGGAATACTCCTGATTTATCCCCATTTTCCAAACTACCAACAATTTACAGATAGTCACCATCACAGCCTACAAATGTTCTCCAGAAAACAAGAAAAGTAATGACAATCAAAAATGAAAACATGAGTCCATCCAAGCTCTTGCATACCCCTGTTTTCACTTTTCATTATATTTTTAAAATGCAAAATACTACTTGGAATTACAATGCATGGCAAACAATAAAAAGGTTATTTTGACAGCAATAAGCATAGACTCTGCGTTCCACGTTGTACTAAAAATTCACCCTGATAAATTAAACACCTGCAGCGGCATAACAGATAGAGAGGAGGTGGCTTTCATCTTTTACCAGTGGCTACTGAGGTCTGGTGTTTTTTGAAAAAATATTATCAGCACTTCCTGCAGAGATGAGAGTTTAGGTTCATAAACATGAATTTCTAATGTATTTCATACCTTCATGAGTGTGTTCACTTGAGCGTGCCACTCTGCCAATACTTTTCCCACAGAAGTACTCAACACCTAGTGAATTCAAATGAGTTTAATCCACAGTCTTATGATTAATGGAAAATGGCAGAGAGTAAGGGAATGAAACAGTTCGTGCTTTGCTTGATTAATTAATAAAAAGCTCTCTTTTCCCAGCTCCAACTTATTATGCTAATGAAATGTCATCAATTAAGGCTTTCCCCTGATTATTGAATCTGTCAGGTAGAGTGTAGTTAAAAAGCTGCATTCCTTTGCTGTCTTTTTAGAGTTGCCATCACAGCTTTTTATGAAATGCTACTTCCATTAGACAGTGTTTGTTCAACTTTCTCATTATTGTATCATCCCGTTGACCTTGAGACAGGTGAATAGGGAAGGCCCAAAGTGAGACAGAGACAACACTATCTATGTTGCTGTGAATCAAGATAATGTGTTAGCAGAAAGATAAATATCCCTGTTCATTCACAATTCCTTCATAATTTATAATAGTCTGGCCAAAGACAAATCCAAGGAGAGCATGTGACATTCAGAAATCTATGGCATGGTGTACTAGACTATACTGGAAGATTACTTCCAGATAGAAGGTTAACCATTCAAAATATATCTTTGACTATGAAGATGACTTAATAAGCATATGGAAGTGGGACTATATGATAAAGATATTCTCCTATGTAGTTCACAGAGACAGAATAAAGAAATCCACATTAAAAAAAATACACTTACAATATTTTGGGGTATTCATTTCCTGTGCATATTTTTAGGACTCTCAATTACTTTCAATATCAACTTATGATGTTCAGAATACTGATCTGTATGATCCCTGTGATCACAGTAAATTCTGATGAATCAGTTTTCATGGAGAGAACATAAGACATTACACAGCTGCTTGGGAATGAGTTTGGAGGGGTGGGAGGTGAGGGTTCTTAATGCCCTATCTTCCACTTTTGCTCCAGCAGATGGAACACTGTGACTTCTCTCTGATGGCATACTCTGCACATTAGTTAGAGATGATAATAGATCCAGTCAAATACCTGTGTCAGGCATCATGGGTCATAACCTAGGGAAGAAGCTGTTGTGCCACAATGCAAATACATGAATTACAGGCATCACAGCAAGGAAACATGCAGAGCAAGCAAAATCCATGACTTGAATGTTTCTGAATTTATTAAAAAATATATTAAAAAAATATTATTTCATGAGAACTCTCTTTGGGAGAAAAAAAGCTCAAAGATCTCAGAGTGGGTCATTGTGATTTGAAAGAAATATTTGAAAGATAGAAAACAGACTAGAGAAAAATCTTCATAGTGATTGATATGGGTGATGACTATAGCGAGTCACCCACAGATCTGTACTCTTCCTGCACATACTTATAAATACAGGCTGGAGCTAGAAAACAAATTTGCACATGATATGAAATTATTAACAAAAATAAAATACAAAGCTAACTGCAAAGAGGTGAAATACAAAAAATACATAGATGATAAAATGATTGATGAAATTCAATTACAGGTTCTAAGTTAGGTATTACCACACAATAAGATATTGGGATCAGTGAGGATAGTTTCTAGAAAACTTAAGGATTTAATAGCTTTCAAAATGGTCAAGTTTCAGTGGCTGCCAAAATAATAAATAGGATATTAGCTGTTACTGGGAAAGCACAGAGAGAATCTTTACAGTGCTATTTTAATTTGGTATGTACACACATCATAAAGATTTAATATAGTTCTTGTCCTTGGTCCTCAGAATTACATAATAAGGCATCAGAGATGATCAAAAGCATGAAATGTGTTCTTAAAAAAAAAGAAATTGGGTAAATGTCAATGTCTTGTCTTGTAAAAACCAGAAAGGGTAGGAAACAGTTGAGTTTTGCAAACCTTGGAGAAGCAAATCGGTAAAGATTTTTTCATTATTTACATATATTACATTGAAGGAACTAAAGAGAAAATGAATAAGTAAGAAGTTATACACCAAGGAAGTCTACTGATTTTTGGACTCCACACTCAATACCTCATCAATCTGTGGAATTTATTGTCACTAAATTTTGTAGAGGCCAAGAATATAAATAACATTAATTGGGTAGGAGATGCCCTTGTGTAGGAAAGGTCCAACAATAGCTGTTACATGAGAAGACTGCTGCAGTTTGTGTCTCCAAATGTCCACTGAGTATTACACACTGCAAAAAGACAGTGCCAGAAAAGAATTGCTCTGCTTCTTACCATCTTTCCCTAAGCATTTTTATTTTCTGGCTACTGTCAGAAAAATGATGCTGGGTTAGAAAAAAGGGCTTCAGCTCACACACACACACAAACACAAAAACCAACCAACCAAAAATCCCAACAAAACAAAGAAACAAACAAAACAAACAAACACACAAAAAACCCCCCACCACAAAACAGAACACCAAACAAAAACAAACAGCAACAAAACAGCAAATCAAATGAAGAAGCAAAAAAAGCAGACATGTAAGTTATAGAGCTACAGTTGTACTTGTTCAAGAAATCTGTAATTCAGAAATATGTCACTTGGCAACTATACCATAGAGACTCTCAATCTAACAAAAAGATCAAATTCTTGAGGAAAGAAAGAAAACCAGCAAAGGTATATCACACCAAAATTAAAGGTTTTGAAGTATGTTTTGCTGCTTTCTTCTATTGGTGGAAGTTCACTTTCATATTTTCCTTCTCCCTACATCAATTCTGTTGGAAGGTGTGCTGTTACAGTGCAAAATGCTATGGAGACTTTTAGTCATAGGAAATAAAACCAAATATTAAAATGTACTGCACAGCCTCTGAATCATTGAACATGTCTTTTTATATTGTCTTAGTTTGTTAGACAGGAATTTCACATTTAACAAAACTTATAAGTTTCTCTAGCAACTCTACATTGCAAATTGTTAAAGATATAGTGTGCACCATTTTATTTTCATCTTCCCACAATCCAATCACTTTTATAGCTAATAGCTGTCATGCAAGGCAGATTCAGGGAACTATTGGGTTGAGAGGGTTCTGTTTATTGCTAAAATGACTAATTCTATGAAGTTATTCTTGAAATATCTGCAGTGTAAAAATGCCTCATATAGATACAGAAGAAAGGCATATATACTCTTTGAGTATTTCTGCAATTATTAAAATACCAGACAGAAAGTTTTTTTACCTTTTATTCTAAATTACTCATGGATATCTCAATTTAATCACATACATTTATATATAGCAACATCTGCCATGTGACAAAGACAAGAATTCCAATTTTTTTTTTATTTTTTTTTTTTTTCAATCTATTTGTTTAAAACATCCACCCATCAGCAAAGGGGAATAAGGAATGAGTAGTTATTGAAGGAGTACATGTAACTTGGATTCAAATTTATCATACATCTATTTTAGATTGGCTTTAGTATTTCTATGGTTCAAATCCCTTTGCAATTCTTTTCCTTACCCCACAAGTTCTTTTATAATTATTGAATAATCTTAATATTTTTTTGGTTTCCTAGAACCTAGAAAAGATTCCAGAATTTCTCAGATTTATTTTTCTTTCATGTTTTTAATCATTTAAAACAATTGACTGTATGTGAGTTCATATCTCTCCTTAGCTTTGCATGTACAACTTTGGGACTATAATTAGTGTTGAATTATTTTGGATAATATTCTTGGAGAAGGACTGGAAATATTCTGAATACATTTCTTTTAATGAGATTAAGCACCTTGACTGAGACTGCAGTACTGGGCCTGAGACTAAGGGTGCTTGATGGACACCTTCAGCTTCACTACAGATTTGGCATAGTTAATTGCACACTAACATAATACATGGACATGTGCTTTGGCCCAGTTTGGTTTTGTAGTTAAGCTGCCTATGAGCAGAAAACCTCACAAGATTTTTATTCCCCTCTTATGAGTAATCAATTTTACTATAGATTGGTTAATAGAAAGAAAAAAAAAAAAAAAAGGGGTTTAGTGATTTCATAAGATATCTTTGTCTTGTTTCTTTTTGTAGTTGAAAGTGAGATACTTTTAAAAGCTGAAGTATTTGACATAGTCTATGTTATACATTTTGTCCAGGAAAAACTCAGCTTACATTAATCATCCAAATCTAGTACTCACAGTCTGGTGGTAGACTAAGTGGGAAAGGAAGATATATGATTAGACTGAAGTTTCTACCATGCACATTTGCTGAACAGGAACAGTTGTTCCCCTGCATTGTATTAATGTGTACTAATGCTTTCTGGGCCAAATTAATTTTAGACGTAAATAGATGCAATTTACCTGAAATATTGTGTATGTACTCAAAGCTGTAGTATGTCCTGTCTTTATTAGTTACTTTAATTTCTGTTCATGAAAATGATTCAGATGTAATTTAATTTTATTACATTCAAACTCCCCTTGATTCCAAAGGAAAGAAGACTAGACTATTTATTATCCCTTTCAAATGCAGGTTTTTTTTCCTTTACTCATTGCTGATGCATCACAATAGAAGAATCAATCTATTGAAGAGCTCACAGTCTATGCCACTGCCCATCTTTGAAGTGAATAGGAATGTCATAAAGGAGGTGCTTATGTGGTCATGAATTAATACCCCTGCATTGAAACCATTGGCTAACATCTCTGCTATTAAAAATAATAGCCAAATTTTAGGGACATAGAAAAAGAAAAAACCTGATCCTGACAATCAGAGTCACTATTTCCTTACAAAAATAGTTCACAGAGTTTCACTGATATGTTGGCAGTTTTCAATTGTCATCGTTTCAGTGAATTGTGTACACACAGTATAATTCACACAAATGCCATCATATGCAAAGACAACAGCAGAACAAACAGGAAACCTAAAGGTCCCACGTTTTCATGTTTTACATACATGTGTACATATAAAAACACAGAGACTGATAAAGAGGTGAAGGGATTAGTAGTAATCAAATTCTGATTTCTCTTGGATTTGTTAAGTAAGAAGTGATGTAAGCTAAAGAGCCTCCATTATTGTAAAAAACAAGATCAGAATTATTTTGTTTGTATAGCAGGTCTTTCAATAGATAAGGTTTTCCAAAATAGACATTTAAGAGTCAAGGAAGATTAAAAAGAAATACGGCCTAGGTAAATACACTTTAAGCATAAATTTCTTGATGTGCAACCAGTGTGTGTGACTAATCCAGAGACTTTAATACTTGTAAATAATCAACTCACTCATGAAGTAATGGATAACTAATAAGTACTACAAAATCCATATCAATTTCTGTGATCCTTTTTTTACATCATGGTCATAGTAGGAAAAAATTGAATTTTAAAAGAGTTTTTATATGTGGAATGTTATGTTTTAAAAAAGAACATTAATTAATCAACAAAATGATGCATATTTTACCCATATTCTTTCTTCAAAATTTTAGACCTATCAGAGAATACTCCATCGTGGATAAAGAGGGATATAAATCCTATATTTATAGTCCAGTCCAAACAACAAAAAAAGTAGAGTAACTGACCCTCTACATCAAGCTTAATGCTCCTGATGACTTCTTAATTTGGAACCTGAACTCTTGAAACTTGGACTTTTAAGGAGGATTCTAGCCAGAATATCTCAATAAGGAACTCATCAGATTCCCACAGTTCTTAACTACTTGTATAAGAATCAGAGGAAAAAGCTTTTGTTGAAGTGCTATGCATTGAAACTGTTAGATTCTTAATTACCAGCTGAGCCTGGCTATAAACTTATTTTTATTCAATAGATTATCCAGAACTGCCGTATTTTATTACATGCAATGTCCTTCATCTTTAACACATAATTAATTATATGTACTGAACATGCCTTCTCCCAGCAAAAACTTTCATCTTGCTTCTGTGCAGCATCTGAAAGGTTTCCTTTATAATCCTTTCCTTCATTAGAAACAGTTTTTTCTGTATTTTTTTATCCTACTTCATCTGTTCCCAGAGTTGCATCAATAGTCTTTGAAGTGATTTACTTATTTATTTATTTTAGGGAGGATGGGGTAGTGAGTTTTGTTGGGGTTTTGGATGGATTTTTAAATTGTCTTTTTTTTAATTATTTATTAAAATAAAATATGTAAGCATAATTATCTGGCTTATGCATTCAGCAGCTAACTGGTAAGATGTTTACCTAAGTAAAATGGTGTCAACAGTTCAGTAATACAAAGACCTGGCCCATAATCTCTGCTTGTACAATAGTATATATATTAATTCAGGCACACTATGTAATTGCTTAGTTGTGGGAACTAAGTTTTTGCCTGATTAGGCAGTCAAGACACAAGGGACATTAAAAATATAAAGCAGAAAAAAAGAATTAAAGTCAATGTGGTTGTATAAATGCATGCAAATTTGTTATGAGAAAATTTCCAGCCAGGTTACTCTTCTAGGGTTTAAGAATCGTAGAAAATATTGAACAGTCAAATTTGATTATTCAGGTATGAGCAGGTCAGATGCTGCTCATTAAAGGTAAAGCTGGAAGTCTCTAGCAGACTGGAAGACCCCTGTTCTAGATAGGGCTGTCATACCTCAGTGGAGGGCTGGAGCTGTGGCTGTCAGTGCTGCTGTTTGTGTCAGGGTCGTGGAAATCAAAGATATTACTATGATGTGGGTTATTCCCATTTTTTAGCATCTTCTGTCCTGATCTAGGACCTTATTTACTTGCTCTGGTTACTATTCCCTAAATCTGCTTCTGAATACCTAGTATGCTGCTAGACTCTGTGAGACAGATTAAAAAGCTCTCAACTGCTGCAACTTGTTCTGCCTGGTTAGTTTTATATCTAATTTTAAATAACCATTTGAAAAAAATATTTTTGGATTGCTAGTTCTGCTGAAGTTAAAAATAATTCTCTTCAATAATTAATATTTTCTTTTTATTTAGAAATGTGGTCCTCAGAAAACTTCAAATATTTTACTAGTTATATTTATTTTCTTAGAAAATCCCAGGAAAACAACAGCAGTCCTTAGCAGGTAACTGGTAGCTATGGCAACCAAACTCTGGATCGCCATGTTATCTAATACTAGATAATAACAGTGTTTTTTCTGTTCAGAAATGAAGACTAGAGTCTAAAGACAGTGTAGTCATTTACACCTGGCAAAGTGTGTATAACAAGCTACTAACTCATCATGGCAGTACTTGATACCCACTTCATACAGGTGTCAGTAGCTATCCTGCAATAACAAGACAATGGATGAGTCAAACCCCAGACTGTGAAATTAATATTTTTCTTTCTTCTTTTCCTTATTTAAGGGAAAATCTTTTCTTGAATATAATCACTACAGGATTTAGCATTGAGACTGATGTCTTTTCTAACAAAGAATGTTGCCATGGAAAAGTCTGTCACATTTTTCAAAAAGGTACTCTTTGTGCCTTGGTGGTACATTTTTATGAAAATGAAAGAAAATGTAGAATTAATTTGCTCAGGTAGGATAGAAATCATAAAGTACTAGCTGAGACTGTATACAAGAATTTCTCTCCAAATATCTATAATCTCAAATATACAAGCATGCCTTTTGAATTTCCCAGAACTATGAACATTCTTCTATTTTGATCTGGACGTAGATCTTTTTAATTACACTGGTTTAATGCCATAATAATATTGGCAACCATCTGCACTGTTTGAGGCACAAAGTTTTAAATGGTGTGGGATTTGGGTTTGGATTTTTTTTTTTCTTCCTGTATTTCCACTTCTACTGGTAATAATTTCCAGATTGCAGTACAATATCACAGACATTAAACTGTAAGCAATGACGTCAGAACTGAGCGATTTCTCTATCTGCTGAAGTTGGGCAACCATATTTTTTAAGGTGGCTTTCTGTAATTATTTTTTTTTTAATAATTGGAAGTCTGCACAGGAATTATAATAAATATAAAATAATCCGAAATTTACTGGTGTATTTTCTGTAGATGTGCTTATCCCTGGACTTCTTGGAAATGCAAGAAATCTGAATCAGCTGTCTTTACCAAGGAGTAGGGAGGCCACTGCAAAGTATACTTTGGATGCAACAGATGCATCAGATCCTACATTAAAAATTACCACTCTGAATATTAAATTCAAAAAGACCAAAAATCTCAAACAATTCAATAGGGAATTCTGACAATATGGAATGAAATTTTTTTCATTACGTGTAAATTACAAAATTAAGAAAGAAGTTTGACAAAGGAGAGAACACTCAGCTGGCTTTTGCTTTTCTTTTAAATATAACAGCTCAGACACTTAAGAAACCTACTTAATTGACTTAGTTTGCTTTGCTACTGCAGTTACTTCTTTCTAGTACGTGTCAAGGTTTTCGTAATGTGATCACTGCAGAGGTGGCCTCTGTGAGAAGAGACCAGGAGCTGCCCTGTGCTGGACACAGTTGGTTGTAGCTGGCTCCAAAACCAACCCACTGCAGGGTCAGGTGTGTGGCACCTCTGTGAAAACATACTTAAGAAAGGGCAAAAAGTGCTGGATGGAAAGAGGGGGAGAGAAAAAAAAAAGAGTGAGAAGGAACAAAGGGAAAACCAAGGCCAGAGCAGGAGGAGGAGGTACTTTGTGGTGCTAGAGCAGATATTCCCTGTCGCTCATGGAGAGGACCACCCTGGAGCAGACAGGTATTCCCAAAGGAACTGTCACCTGTGGAAAGCCCATTCTGGAGCAGAAGAAAAGTGTGAGAGGAAAGTAGCAGGAGAGGGAAACTACTGTGTACCAACCATAATACTCCCCAACCCACTGCACTGGTTGGGTTGTAGAGGAGTCTGGAGTAAAGGACTGAGTTTGAACCTGAAGGGAAGGGGTGGGTTTAATGTTTGCCTTTTTGTTTCCCACCACCTAAACTGTTAACTACATGTTTATTTTAATTGGCAATAAATTAACCTAGTTTTCCTTAGGTTGAGTCTGTTTTGCCTATGACACTAATTGGTAAAGCTATCTCCTTGTCTTTATGTCAACCCTCAAGCTTTTTCATTCTTGTTCTTCCTATTTTCTTCGCTTGTCTCATTGAGAGGGGAAGTGAATGAGTGGCTGTTAGCCAAGGCCATCCCATCATGATTAGTTGCAAAATAAATATCTACATATCACTTTCTAATTCTGTATGACCTTGGATACAATAAGTAGTAATCAATGTAGAAAGAAGATAAACATGCATTTCCAAGCACTCTGTGCAGAGGGTTCTTTGTGTTTTAATAAAGAAAATGAAACTCATTAATACAGATGTGTGTATTACTGATTTATGCAAATTACTTTTCTATATATTAGCTCTACTCAGTCTATCACTGTTGGCAGCAAAATAAATTAGCATTAGAAATTGTAGTAGTTTTCTCTTGAGAGCTAAAAGCTTTCTGATCATTTCTCTATCTTCATCCAGAAAAGAACCTAAATGCACAGATCTTTTCTATTTTACATACGCTCTTTCAACATTTCCCAAAAGCTTCAGGATCCACAGTTCTGAAATAGAAGCAACTCTTCAAATATCTGGGTGCCTCTGATTCTTTTTCTGCCTGAAATACTGAGGTAAAGGCTGATGAAAAAAACACAGCTTCAGTTCTCCCTTAGTTGTGCCATGAGAGTCTTTCAAAGTTCTGTGGGAAGACAGGCTATGGAAATATGACCCGACATTATCTGAATTTTCCATGATCAGCAAGACCTAATAAATTGCAGAACAGAGCAGCAGAAAGAGATAGTTGCCCAATAGAAACATTTGGGACAGAAGTTAGCTGGACAGTCTCTCTACATCCCTTTTACAAGTACAATTGATAGTTTCTCTACAGAATGTTTCAGATAAGAAACCTAACATATGTGCACTAAATTGTTGTTAGGAGTTTGTCTTTCTCCTCAAACTGCAGAAGCTGTCTATGAAAGCTATTTCATAACATAGGTAATTAAAATTTGAAGCTTGTCAGTGTGAATACCTTTCTACTTTTCATTCAGTATTAATCCTACTGGGGGAAAACATACCCTATGATGTATGCTATTTAAAATAACATTGAACTGTGAGTGTCTTCTTTGTTTGTATTACACTGAAATTTATTGAAGAAGTACATGTACCTTCAACAAGTTAAATCCATATCAGTGGATCAGAATTATTAAAAACTAATATCTTCTTCAGGTTTTGTACCCTAGAGATCAAAAGAAATAAAATGTAACTTCTTCCGGATGCCAAGGTGATTAATTATTTTATCTCTGGGATGAATGTTATAGATGAACTACAGTGCAATCTTTAGATAAAATGCAAAAATAGACAAGATGATTAAGGAGTTTAATTTACATGGTATGTTATAATTATGTTAAAATACAGAGAATTACAACAAAATTTTTCTTTTTATCATTAATACTACTTTTGCTCCAGCAGGTTTATATTAGAAAAACAGTCTTTGAAGACAGACACAAGAATGCCTTGTCTAATATTTTAAAATATTTCCTTTCGGTATTATTGTTTATGCCTGTCTTATTATATCTGAAATCAAGATGTCTCTCCACATTTTTTTTTTCATTTCTATTGCATTATAATTTCAGTTCATATTGGAAGGCTGATCAAAAAAGCTAGGTTCTTGCCAGTGAGAGCATTAACTTCTATGTCTATGGTTCATCTTGTTGGACAGTTTGGTTTTCTAGTTAAAATCAATGGTGGCCAAGAAGGTTTATCAGCATTAGACAAGGGAAAAAAAAGAAATGAGATCTAATAAGGTGACACTGGTTCTAATACCACTGAAGGCAAGAGCCAAACCCTTTCTAGCTAAATAAGAGCAGAAGCTGTTTCTGCTATTTCATAAAACATTGTTCATGCATATAGATGCTCCCAATTTTTTATTTCCTTCATATTCAAGTGTCTCAAAAATGTTCCTGTCTATTTTAATAAATATTCAAAAAAATTTACCCTTACCAAATACCATGTTTTTCAAAATGTAAATGGACGGGTTGAAAAGCATTTCCGTAGGACATATCAGGAACTTGCTCCTTTTACTCTCTTCACATCTGTAACTATAGAATAACATTTAAAGTTTCTGTAGGCCATGGGATTATCATTTTGTTAGGCACACTATGCTGTCTGTTATTAAGTACTATATGACCCTTTACTTAAAAGTGTGAAAGACCAACAGAATGGTGTCAAGAAACAGAGAAAAAAAAAAAGTCCAAGAAATCATGAAATCTTTGACAACACTGCATTATATAGAGATACATTTTAGTATAATCTTTAATCAGACTGGCTGAACTCTAAAAAATAACTTTATTACAAAACTATCATGGTATGCAATCAGAAGATGGTAGAAGAATGTTTCTTGGTGGTAAAATTAGCACAAATAAAATGGTTTTTGAGTAATTGCCATAAACACAACACTGTTTCCCAGTTTGCAAATTATCATGAAGATCAACTTTAATTTGCGCCTTCACTGGTATTCAGTAATATTTTATTAAAGAGATAAGTCTCATTTTTGCAAGAAGAGTACCATGCTACTTTGTAGTGAGACTCCATTCATTTGCCATCTGGCCTCCTATACACTGGCCTAAACTTGATTATAGATACTTTGGTTAAGTATTTTGTATTTGAGTATTTACAAGGCTGAAAAAGAGGAAAGCTGAGATTTTTCAGTTTTAGGTGGATGCTTGCAACACCTAGGGTATATCAGAAATTGAACAAAATAATTAATATTGTGTGCTATAATTAGAGGAAGAGGGTAGATTGATTTCAGTCGGTGATTCTGCATGATGGCAATTTAATATTTGACATTGCTATTTTGAACGTGATATTAAGTCAGTTTTGTTTTCAACTTTAGATTTTACTAATACACAAAAAGTTAAGCACTACAGTGTCTATGTCCCTTTTCCATCCATTCAATTAATTCCATGTATCCATGTCTTAATTTGAAACTGTTGTTATGTTCCTAATATCTGTGAATCAGTAAAGTATATGTAAGGAATTGGGAAAAACCAATACTTATTATAAAATGAATACTTACAGGAGCACAAACCCTATTTTTGTGTCAACAGGTGATAGGGGAGGTATTCTATGCAATTCATAAGGTCGAGGAAGGAAATTTTTCCATAAAAAGTATAAGAATGAATCTCTGCTGCACCATGTATTTTTAAGAGACATTTATTTGTCACTTGCAAAACATTAACTTGCTATAATTGTGTATTTACAGAGTCAAGCCCTTAATGAAAGTACTAAAAAACAATAAAGGCTTAACACTAAGTATATGAATACCCCTACCTCATTAAAGCTTCAGTGCTTGTTAAACTTCAGTATGCTGAATTAGAACCTACCAATCCTGTAGCTGGTCATAACGCTCATGACATTGCTGTCATAGCACTCTATTTTAAAAAGAACATATATTTTAGTGTCATTGGTTGAAAATTTAGTTTATTTCTGTTTAATAAAGAGAGAAAAGAAAAAAAAGCAAAAGAGTTATACAAAATTTTCAGCCATCATAACCTTATTTGTTTGTGATGACTGATTCTTCTTGCATTTGATAATATTAGCATTGCAAGAAGCTTTGTCAGCTCTGCCAATGGACTTTAACTCTTAATTACTATTTTCAGTGATTTTTTTAGTGTTCAATGTAATTTTGAGCCACAGCTGCTGTTTCCATTTTGATGTTTACTTTCCATAAGACAATTTGTATTATGGAAATGAATTCCATTAAAATGGGCTTCTTTTGTGTGATATGTGAGTATAATTCTTGTCTTAGGGTTTTCATTTTAATGAACTTTTTTTTTTTTTTTTATAATTGCTTGTTTGCAGAATATTAGGTTTTAGGATTTAGTCTATGAATGCTTATTTTCTTTAGAAGAATGCAAATAGTTTGTGTTAATATTACATTAAGCCAATACATTTAAAAAGAACGAAAAGTCCTGCAGCTGGAAAGGAAGATCCCTCTGCAACAATGCAAGCTGTAGAATCACCAAGGAGCACCTCTGCTGAAAAGGTTCCAAGGATTCTTGGTAGGGAGCAAGCTGAACATGAGCTTACAGTGTGCTCTGTCATATCAGAAGCAGAGCCAGAAGCTCAACAGAAGAGATTGTCAGGGAGTTGCAATGGTGGACTGCTCCATGGGGAAGGGTTAGCTGGGAGCTGAGGGTAGCAGGGGAGAGGGAAAGGGTATCAACCTCACTGACAAGGAAGGAGTCAGGGAACTGAGTCAGTGAGTCAGGATCAGGATAGGTGTGAAGGTGGTGATTAGAGCCAGCCTAAGTTAGGTGATCACAGAGCAAGTTCATTGTAATAAGGCAGGTCCAAAGTCAATCCAGAAAGCAACTCAGTGGTTTATGGCTGAGGTAAAATGGAGGCATCATGAGCCTGGGAGCATATCTAGCTGCTATGCAATGTTGGGGCCACGTGTGAAAACCTCAGCTAAAAAGGAGCTTCCCAGGGAAGGTGGGGTAGATCCTCACTTTATCTTCAACTCAGAATCAGTTAACTATTCTGGAAGAGGGAATGTGCTCACAGCCACAACAATAATTCTTTTCCTTTACTTAGTATTTGTTAGACCAATCTAGAATACTACATCCAGATTTGGTCCTCCTCCAGTATAAGACAGACATTAATAAACTGATATTTGTTAGTAGAGGACCACCAAGATGGGCAGAGAACTGGAGCCCTTGATCCGTGAGGAAAATGAGGGAGTTTGCTTGTTCAGCAGCTAATAGCAGCCTACAAGTGCCTACAAGGAGGACATCAAGACTGAACCAGTTAAAACAAGAGGTGTCCAAAGTGGATATAAGCGGAGGAGTTTTTTTCCACCATGAATACAGGCAAGCAGTGAAACAGATTTCCAAGAGAGGTTGTGAAGTGTCTCTGTTCTCAGAGGTTTACAAGACCATAATGGATAAACTTCCAAGTAGCCTTGCAGTTCCCTACATTTGAAACAGCTTTGAGAGACCTCCTGAGGTCCCTTACAGCCTGTGATGACTTATAATACTAGGGTTCTACAGTGTCTCATTACTTCATTATTTTAACTCTTATTTATTTCAGATTCTAAAAATTCTTTTTTTTTAATCAGTGTTACATTTATCAATATCAATTTTGAGAGGGGAAAATAGGAAAGAGGAATGGAAAAATAAATGTATTCAAAGATTTTAAAAAAGATGTGATGATGTCTAAAGCATCTAAACTGGGTCTTCAGAAGCTAATTAAAATTTACTTATCCTGGCCACTGGTAAGTAAAGGCAGGAGTTACTAGTTACATTGTTACTAAAATATATTTTCTTTGAAGGACAACTTAAATGGAATCCAATTCTACTACACGAAACTCGTGGGATTTTAGGTAGTTGTTCTCTGTTGCTCAAGGAATAGATTAAATAGATATGTTAAGTCAGGAATAAGTACTCCACACTAAACAAAGAAACTAAAAATAAATAAATAAACCATATGACAAGTCAACGAAGAAAAAGAACTATAAGGCAATCACAAATTCTTCAAATTCAACTATTAGGAAGTGCGGAATTACACAGTAAGGTCCTTGGAGTGGGGAGTGAAGGGGAATTGAGGTAGGTTCATTTTACTATTGTGATACCATCTTTGAAATTAATGCTGCTATTTGTAGTGAAAGGGTGAATCAGCATGAGCTAAGAGCTTCTAATTTATCATAAACTAATCATACTGTGTTCCTGTTGTATTAGTATTTTAGTTCAAGTAACAGATGTGCTTCTGAGGACAGTCTCCTGATCATTCCCTCTCACTGCATTTTGTTTCTCACTGGAGAAAGGTCGTAGAGCTTACCATTATATTTCTTTTGGACCAAACCAAATCAAGAAATTGTATTTAACAGTCCAAAAGTCCAGACTAGAACCAGTCCAAAGTAGAACCTTCTGAATAGGATGTTCATAGGTCTCAGTGTCATCACTACATAGATCTCTTCTCATTGGTCTATGCTATATACTGACACGGACATAGCAATTACTTTCAGGTATTACAGCACCTCTTATACCAAATAAAAGAGAAAATAAGTCTCATTTAAAGGATATTCTAAGAGATGCAAATTCAGTAACATTACCTGAAACTCTTCTATTGACTTTACAGGAAACTGGATCAGATTGGAAAACAATAGCTCATTAGTATGAAATCTTATACTTACCTTTTTAATCATCAATATTTTAAAAGGCCAGGCAAAGCAAACAAGCTGTGTACTGTTTGTTTTGTTGTTTGGTTTTTTTTTTCACAAATTGCTGTTGTTAACAAAAGGTATCTTTCTTTCTTTACCTGAAGTCAAATGCAAATGAAACCTGACTCCATAACTTTTTCCTCTAGTGGCAGATAGTAAAGGGTATCTCTATCCTATAGAAGGAAGAGCTTAAGTTAACTTGTTTATCCACATTTCTATCAATTCAGAAAAACAAAAGCTTGGTAGAAAGTTAGTACTTGGGTTTTAAGGATTCCTAGTGATAACATTTCTGAATTAACATCAAATGAATAGTTGCCTTTGATAGCTCTTTTATAGCTGGGTACAGCTGGATTAAACTTAACTGCAAAGGGAACTCAATTTTCTTTATCATCAATTTGACATTGCTTAACAGATGTTTTCTGGAAACTATTGTAATGTTTTTAATTTGTCTCTGTGTAATGTGCAGCAAATATCCTTGGTTAATAGTCTGATTATTAAATTTAATTCTTTTTCAATAGCATTTTCCATTGTTGCAGAAACTTTGAATCCTAATAACAAGGCTATAAAGAACACTATTTTCACTCTGGTTGTCTATTTTACAACAGACACATGCTAAAACAGTCCCTAATATGAGGCAGTCTGTGACAGGCTTATATCAATAGATAGTATAATAGATAAAGAAAGTCTTCGTCTAAAGCCTCAGAGATACATTTTATCTTGATGTTTTTCTCATTTCTCCACAACCTTTTTCCCTTACATCATCTATCTTCTCTGTCCTTTATGTAAACCTTTTTCCACGCTCTACATCTCCTAATATGATATTCAGACTTTTTTCTCTTCAAACGTCAGTGTATCTAATTTTAGATGACTTCTGTGGCTAAAATATGAAAGTCCTCTCTGCACTTTCACTTCCTTTTTCTCCTATTTCAGTGTAGGCTCAGTATATCTTGTAAGATCTTACATATGTGTTTATATTATGATTTGTTACTTAAGTCTTACCTAAAAAAGAGTAGACACTGTACAAAACAGATAATAATTCTTGCTAAGAATGATGAAGACTTCTTAAAGCTGAAAAAGTTTACTGTCCAAATTCTGTAAATACACAGGCTCACTCTTCGCCTGCTTGACATATTATTCTCCCCTATGTCTGGAATATATAAATCTTTCTCTACTTCATAGCTCTCACTACCACTGAGAATGTTTCATAAACATGTCAAGAAGATATGCAAGACCTCAGATAAGAAAGATAAGTTAAGAAGACATGTAACACTATCTGGAACTCTAGAACAGATACTACCGGTCACTATACTCTGAAATTACGTAAAGTTCAATTAATGATCAAATAGGTTCAATTCCAAGAATTAAATAAAACAGATTTTAAAAGAATACCATGGATTTGATGTTAGAAATGTAATGTCTGCCATACTAAAAGATAAAGAAAAAAGTCACAAATACTTTGGAAAGTGTACTGAAAAGGGAAATAAATCCTAAACTGAAAAAAACCCAAACCCTAAACAATATTATGTATAAAATTAAACACATTCTTATGTGTTTTTCTGGAGAGAAACTGCTATCTGTAGTACTTCAATTGATCAGAAACATAGATTTTTTTATTGATTTTTATTGTTATTTTTAATCTAGAAACTAAACCACTGCATGTATCTTGTGGAATATAAGTGAATATAAACAGAAGTAAACTACTAAGGAAGATCTGCCTGAACACAAACAAATCAACAGAAAAATAGTAGTTTCAATTTAAGCGGGGCTATTACACATGCATAAAAGACTTAGGGCAGAGACACATTCAACATGTACACACAACCACAGTAAATGTTTATTGCTTCCAAATAAATTAGAAATCAATACTTTATATTGCTATATAATATGGAAAAAGTAAATATATATTTGTATTATAAGATAGTTCAGAGTTTATTAGCACGTATAAAATAATAGCAAGGTATATATGTTAAATTATATTGAAAAATATTGCTTTCCTGTGCTGCTACTGTGTTACACCGTGTAACCTCAGTAGGCATTTGGGGATGAATTCTTCACCCTTGTATATCTATTTGGGGCAGTGGATGATGTAAGGGTTATTTTTCCCACCCTCCACATATAGGCTTTTCAGAACAAAAGGCTCATCTCCTATGAAAAGGAAAAGGCACTTCTTTTGTTTGGTACAAAATTATTTCCTCCCAGTGTTTATTTGAAATTTCTGCTCAATAAATTAATGCAATGTCATCTACTTATTATTTTATGAATCTGGGGAGGAAGGTTTTCCAAAACATAAGTGATTCTTTTTGCCACTGTTCTTACCTAGCATTACATTGTTATGTCTCAGTTCAGGTAAAGTCAGGACTTCATGCAGTATTTAAGATATGGATACATCACAGCTTTGTAGAATAGGTTCCCCCGCCGCCCCCCCCACCCCCCCCCCCCCCCCACCCACCCCCCACCCCCCCGCCCACTCCCCCTCCCCTCCACCCCCGCGCGCCCCCCCCCACGCCACGACGCCACATCCAC
>WTSP01016875.1:0-27212 GCA_025331215.1 Actenoides lindsayi
GACCCTCCGCCTGCCCACCTGCCGTCCCCGAGGCCCAGGCGGCTCCGCGGCACCGGCGCTTCCCGCTGCCCGCCCCCGGTTGCCGCTACAGCCCCGCGGAAGCGGCGGGGATGCAGGCGGGATACTTGCACGGGTCAGTCCCCGCGGCCCCGAGGGCTGTCCGGCAGCTCAGCCCCCTCCGATCCCCGCATACTCAATTCTCCTGGGGGGGGGGGGGGTTGCTTCTGTTGTTTTTTCAGTCTTGCTCCCGCCCCGTCTGACCCTGGCAGCGCTGAGGGGATGCAGGGACGGGTCCGAACACCCTGCACATCCCCCTCCCTCCTCGGAGCGACCGGGCGCTTCCCGCCTTGCAGGCGGGGACAGGCACAGGGCAGGCGCCTGCTGAGGGGTTCTGTCTGGAGACCCCTGTTGCAGAACCACACAGCAGCAAACTCTGCAGCTGGAAGAGACTGAAGACCGCAGCCGAGGCGAAACTTCTACCGGCACATCGGTTTCCTAGAGGAAGAGAAGGTGGGGCCCGTTAGGAGATCCGAGCGTGGGGTGGGTTCAGGGACCCACAGATCTCAAGCTGAGGGGAAACCCTGAAGCTGTGGGCAAAGGTGCCGTGGGAAGCACACGGGCAGCGCATTGGACTGGCGTGTGCTGCTGCTGCTGTTCCCCCGCATCTCCCCCGGGCATCGCTCACCTGCGCTACAGCTCGACAGGTAATCCCAAACCCCGGGCAGTTTGTCGCGGCGTTGGGCTGAATCTCTGACGCCGCTCTTTGGTAAACCCTCCTTGCCACGCGGGATCCCTGCCAAGCCACGGAAAGGACTGGGAGACATGACAAGCATAGCTTGAGTCCTGGACGGATACAGCGAAGCTAGGACCAAGTATTCGGCCCCTCGAAAAGGCCCGTGTCTTCGACTCTTTTTATCCCCGAACACCACCGGTTTTGTATCAATAATGCCACTTGGTGCAAGTGTCAAGTCACTCCACGCAGGAACACAGATTTTAGAACACTTGAAGGTGTCAGCCTGAACTTTAACAATGACCCTCGCTGTATTTTTTTTCCCCATAAGCCATTTAAAAGTAAATAAACCAGAAAATACACATAAATACCTTTAGCAACTCACTTTTTCCGCTTTCTGAAGTGCTTTGTATAGTCAGAAAACTTTTTACTACGGCAGCTCTCAAAGGGCTCTTTTCGAACAAGAAATGTCCTTGAAAAGGAGAATATTCTTTCACATACACAGAGCAACTCTCTTACCTCATCATAATATTCATGAGCACTGAACTGCGTGCCATGAAAATGATTTCCACACAAAAGGTCTTCTGGCAAAGTTCACACACAATTCTTCCCACTGGTTACAAGTCCTCGATGATACAGGGAGGTCTTTCCTCTTAGCTAGAATGAGGGATGTTGGGAATGCCTAGCTCTTAACATGTAACATTGTTATAGGAAATTAAAAGCAAACAAAACCAACCCAGAAGCAAGCAAGCAAACAAACAAACAAAGACGGCTGATTGGAATGGGAATTTCCTCCTCTTCTGAACTGATTTACCCATCCCTACATTTTGCTCTTTAAATTTTTAAGCGTCTGAACATTTGTTCTGTCAGTCGAGAAAAAAAAAAAAAAAAATGGACTTAACTTAAACTCATGTTAGATCCCCAGGGGCTAGCATGGGAAAATAGGACAGCAGAGCTAAGAAGAAAAACTCCCATCTACAGCATCTTTTACAATTAAACGCTTGCAAACGGCCAACAGCAGCGGCAGAAAGGAAACCAAAGCCAAACGCATAGGGGAAAGTATTTCGCTCCTCCTTTTCATGTTGCAATCCAAAACTCAACATTGACTCCAAATGACCAGCACACAGAAAGTGGAAATGAAAAATTGCTTACGTCAGTGGCAATGGCTGAGAGTTGCTCTGCGTGAACTGCATAATTCTGCGTCCGTATTTTTACTGCCACCTAATTAACACACGCTACCTTCGTCAGCTTCCAAAGAAAAATCCCAAAGTACGACCAAACTGAATCGTATAGATTACTTTGGCACGCCTAAAATGCAAGAGAAATTTGGTACCCTTCGAGTATCTTATAAATATTGATGGAGTCACCAGGAAGGCACAAACAATTTTACGTCCCCCCAATTTCTTAACCGTGATGTCTAAAATTTTACCTTGGCAAGTCCTGCCGAAGCTTTATCTATAATTAAACACATTTTCACTTTCTAGATGTCTAGGTTTCATCCTTTAAAAAAAAAAAAACATAGAAGAAAAAAATTAAGATGACCTTCAGGAGCTTCAGCTGAGCATGAGCTAAGAAAACTGGGACAAAGAAGCTGCTCCCGACTACAGCTGGGACAAAACACCTGGAAAAGCTGCGCAGCAATAATGCTGCTTTTGGCCACTCTTCAAGCCTGGCTCTCTAAATTCAGCTGCTACTTTTTCCAACTTAGTTCTTCTAAACCATAGTTTTCTATGCTCTGTCTAATACTCTCCAAGTCTGACTTCCTAAGCTCTTTTTGGGTGGGATGTCTTGACATCTTGATCCCATTTTTTTTTTTGCTTCCATACTTCTTCAGTAACTCTTTTCCCCCTTCTTATCAGAAATGTTTTATCAGCTGGCCTTAATAAGCCAGCTTCTTAAGCTTCACCCAATATAAAGTTATATTAAAGCAGATTTTTTTTTTTCCCTGTGAACGTGAATAGATTTCTCCAGCAGCTCTTCGTGTCCTTTAAGAATAATAAAAGTCATTAAACGCTTGAGTTAGACACAGATCTGGAAGAGGTGTAAAATACATGAAAATCTGACGTAAGATTATTGTGCCCTTTAAAATAATAAGCCATTTAAATAGAAATTCTTCGTGTCAAATTTTATTAGGCTTCTTGCACTCCAAGATAAAATACTTTCTTTTTTTTTTTTTTAATTTTAATTAATGACTGATAAGGAAATAAATCTGTTCCTTTTCCATTATAAGTAAATCACCATGGAGTCATTTGTTGCAAATTTCTTGCTATTAAAAAAAGAGAAGAGTCATCTTCCCTAACTTCCCCTCCTTACCTTGCTCTTCTTGAAGAAAATAATTCTTCTGTTAGTTAGTGTACAAGCAAAAATTATTATCCAGCAAACATTAAATAATACATTATCTAAATTTCCTGGATCAAAAGCTGGAATGTCTTTCTTTTTTTTTTTCTTCTGATAAATTGGTCATTTGTAATAAGCATGTTCTGACTTCAGTGGTTAATTCATCTCCTCCTCAAGTTTCATGCATGATGACACAGTTACACAATAGTTTATTTTAAGAACTCGGCTGTACTTGGCCTGTCATGAGTGTTACACATAACCACGACCTCCCAAGACCACATCTTCCCTTGGTAACTCTACAGCTGTCGTGTTGGTTGGTCACATTGCTCCACTGGCACTCATTTACCAGAGACAACGAGCAGCACAAACAGAACTGGCTTCGTGCTGCGTGCAAACCGACCCAAGACTTTCTACCTGATTAGTATCAAAGGCATCTTGCTTAATCTGCTCTGAAGCCCTGTGCTGAGGTATGGGTGGTCACCCTCCTCCTCCTCCTCTTCCTCCTCCTCCTCCCCAGAGCACCTCAGAGCGGCTGCACCACCGCATAGCCATCCCTCCACATCACCACAGCTTCTTCCAGCTACAGACATCGCTTTTAAACAGAGAATCTCCTCATTTTTCTTGCTGGCCGTGAGCAGACGTTGCACTTGTGCGCCCCTGCTTCACCTGGAGCCCTTGTTCACCGAGAGCCTTTAATCAAACAGATTTACTGTCTGAACTAACTGAAATAAATTAAAATAATAAAATAGAACACAGCAAAGAAAAACTGAAACTTAAATACAGCACCTCTGACTTCGGCTGAACAGTCTCCAACTCCTGCGATCAACTCTGCTGGTTTATAGAACTTGCTGTTTTGCCTGCACTTCTATTTTTTACGTTAAGTGATTCCAGTCTCTTAACTTTTTTTCTCGTGTGAAGCATCTCCATGCTTTCTGCCAGCAAAACCAGAAGTCATCCATAAGCGTTCAGAAATAACCAGAGAAGTAGATCACTTACCACGCTTTTTGATAAGTGCAGATGCCCTAAGATGACTCCAAGCTGCGTGTCAGTCACAAATACTAGAGAAAAACAAGCATTACCTACCTCATTCAAACACGGAGAGGGAAGTAGCTTCAGGCTGAGAAAGCTGCTGTCCTCCAGCTACACAGACCCAGGTAGCTCCTCTCCCCGCACACTTTCAGCAAAGCCAGGAAGGGTCCTCCAGTTGCAGCCTGGGTCACCATCCCACCTCACTGTAATGGAAGGTCCTCTCCTTTCTGCATCCAAGAAATATTCAGACAAGCAGTGTAAGCTGTTTGGACTGGTAACAAATGTCACCTTAAAACAATATGCTCAGTGGTCAAAGGCTTAAACTGCTGTATGAGTATTTACTAAACATACCTGTATCTAGACGTTATGGTTTGCCCACACTTGATTCCTTTTCAGAGAGGAGAGAAATCCTTCATACAGACCTCACAAGAACAAGCAAAGTCACAGAATCATGGAATGGGTCGGGTTGGAAGAAATCTTTAAAGGTCAGCTAGGCCAACCCATCTCCAATAAGCAGGGACATCTTCAATTAGATCAAGTTGCTCAGAGCTCCATCCAGCCTGACCTGGAATGTTTCCAGGGATGGGGTTTCTACCACCTCTCTGGGAACCTGGCCTAGCATCTGACCAGCCTCATTGTATAAAATTTCTTCCTTAAGGCAATGGTCAATTTATCACGATAGCTCTCACAGGCAAAACTCCTCCTCCAGATCAGACTGTGGAGAATCAAGAAAAACAAACACATAGGGAAGGTTATTCCTATCTCCACGCATTAGCACATCTGTCTTTAAGAATTAACATAACAGACATCCAAGGTTAATTATGTTGGCACCCGTAATTACCTCACCTTACACCAATCCTGACTGTAGGATAGTTGAGATTCAGAGGTGTCTGAATTTCTGGATCTGTTTTAAATCGGAGCTACCCGTGCACAAAGCGAGGTTAGGATAAAAAAGAGGAAAGAACTGTTTGGAGCCTGTGGTCCAAAATTCATCACAGCTCTAAGGACCGGACCCACAACACGGGCATGAAAAAAATGCCAATTGTACATTCTGGCTAATCCCAGGGTTGCCTCAGCAGACGTGGGAAACCCTAAATACACGTTTAGACCTGATTCTGGAAGATGTGCTTATGTATATTTCTGGGTAGGAACGGACAAATGCTTACTTAAATACTCTAGAGAAGACAAGACCAAATCAGGACATTCCATGCTCTTCTATTTCCCTTTGCACGGGTACTAATTGTTAGGCAGCCATTACAGCAGTGTCGAAGGATATCAAGGAACGCATTAAAAAGAGAAGTGAAATGTCATGTTTCTAATGCTTTTAGAGCGGTTTCAAGCAACTTCAAATGACAAACATTCCTATCCACTGCACTCCTGTTCTCTTATCAAGGCAGAGCTAATCAGCTGGAGGCTGTCCTGCTGCTAGCTCGGGCAACAAACCACTCGTGACTTCAGCAGATGTTCTCTTTTTCATGCCAATGGGAATATTTACTAATATTTTTTTCCTGCTGCAGTTTTCTGTGTCAAAACTTACTCCTCGGGTTCAGGAACATGCCACATTTAACCACTTAGAACCATGAAAAATCAATTTACAAAGAGTGGGGCTTGCTTGGGAGTTACAGAGGAAGATTTGGACCAAATTTAATTATTCAAACTAGGGATTCCATAGACCCACATCTTCAAAAATAAGAGTTTATGGAAGTTTGCTGTTAAAAGATGGAGTTCACCAAAACCAGGGAGGCTTTCTGCTGTCAAGCTAAATGTGCACTCTGTCTTTATCCAGCTTGTCTCAGCCAAACGAGGTGGTTGCTCAACAAGGGGAAGAGATGCTCATTGGTAAAACAGCCTTTTATTATGCAGGTAAATCATCTCCAATTTGTAAACAAAGCAAAGCACTGCTCTCCTCAGCATTCACTAACCAGCACCTCAGGGAGAACTAAGCAACCTTTCATAAAGAAAAGCAGATAAATATTTTCTTTAGCGTTAAGGTATAAATGTGTTTACCAAACACTGACTACCTGTTTTTATTTACATAGAATTTTCCAAGTCCACCAATCCCTTCAGTGCATTCCTGTGAAAGGTCATTTTCCATGTGGATCTGTTAAGGTAAAAATAGAAATTAAGAAACCTTCCCAAAGGCATGAGTTAGTCACAGTGGATGGAGAATTCATGAATCCTGCTTCTTGCTAAACCCAAATTGTGTTCCCTTGTACATTAGGCTGAAGTTCCTGAACTGCAGTTAAAGCTACCAGGTGTTACATAAGCTTAGCAGTTATTGCTTCTCAGCCCCTTGCAAATGGCAAATCAGCTTCAAAACTGAAATATATGTGAATAGTTTGATGGCTGCCACATTACAGGGACCGAGGGCAAACAGAAAGAAAAGAAAACAGACCTATTTTTTTCCCCTCACTTGTTTTTTTGTTGGTTTGTTTTGTCGCTTTGCTAGCGCAGCGCAGTCACTCGTTCCTCTGAATCGACACAGCAGCTGGCAGTAAGTCACTGAGCAAGAGTGCTGTGTGCCAACTACAAGAGTTAGTAGCTCAAATCAACCCATTTTACTTCTCATTGCAGTGGTGGAGGAGTTTGCACATGTTTATGTATCTCAGCTGAGGTAAACTCCAATTTAAATAGCTACGTATTAAGAGTAGCTCATTGGATCTTTATGGCTCCTCTGGTTTGGTTGGGAAAGACTGGATGTGTGTACATAGCTATTACTGGGCAGCAGTTTCCTACAGTTTGCTAACTTGCTCACTCTGATTATCTGACTGTGTGTTGAGTGAATCACTGGTACAGTTAGCCCACGAGAAGCTGAGGTAATAAGCAAGAGGTGCGTTTTGAGTCAGGTCTGGACCACTGCCAACACAGAAACACAGAGTCCTCATGGATAGAGTAGGCAAATCCTAAAGTCTTTAAAAAGTTATTTCCCTTAAATGCATATTCTGGTAAGATTATCCAAGAACATGACCGTATGATCAAGAAATCATTTTTCTCACAGATAAAAAAAATGCAATAAATAAGAAATAAAACCACAAGCAACCTGTGTAACAGATTTACCTATACCTTGTGACACAGAAAAATGGTAATCACTTCGACGTGAACATTTTGGTTTATCACTGATCAGTAATTCTAGCAAGGGGAGTTCATACATGTGGATGGGAAAGGGGTTTACTTACTGTCTCACTCTGAAGAATGAGTGTAAAATACTGATGCATTTATGAGCTGGGGATAAAAACACTCCACCCACAGTCTAACATCTCTCAGAAGGCAAACAGGGAAATCATTTCCAAGTCTCGTAGCTTTTAGAAACTCAGCATTGGTACATCAGGCTGTTACCCTGCTGCACCTCTGTGTAAAGTTTACTCAAATCAAGGGGCTTCTCTGTATAAAGACATCGCTGGTTGGTGCTGTGACCTGATCGTCAAAGACAGTGAGCACCCAGAGCTCCCTTTGGCTTCACAAACAGCTGTAGATGTTCATCATGTCAGATATTCATTCAAGCCATTAGTTTTTCAGCGTTCTGATATTTAAGATCATTTAGATAGACTTACCCAGAGGAAATTACTGTAGCTATTAATTTATGTTCATTTCCTCACACGTCGAGGGAACGTATGAAAGTCAAGTCAGTTTTGCTGCTGACAATAAAAGTCATACATTCAAAGATCAAGTACTCTGTGGTTTTGCTGGCCTGAGCCCTTCATGCCTTGTCAGCTCTCTGTCCTCACTGGAAGACCACCAGTTAATGGATTTGACCTTTCTATCAGTGAAAAATAACAGATCAGCATGTCAAAGATAAGTTACACTGAAGTCACGGACGTCCTCTTTCTCCTTCACTTATTTTTATAGTCGCTACATCTAATTTCCTTCACCACTGCTTTACTTCGTTTCAGAGAAAGTACAGTTATTCAAGCAAGTAAAAGGCAGCTAAAAAGAGCAAAAATCACAGCTGTTCACAAAGCTCACTGCCCTCTGAAACTCAGCTCCCACATGTGCCAGCTTCAAAATGTCACTAACCATCTCCTGGAGACACCTTGACAACCTTTTCCAGCTCATGACCCGAGCAACACCTTAAGACAACCAGACGTGTAATAACTTTTTTTTTTTTTCCCAAGGTAATATAAAGAAAGAGAAAAATTACTTGGTGCTGAAATAAATTTCTGTGTATGAACTGACTGAAAACAAAAAGATTACTATTCCGCTGGCATTTTCTGCAAGCACAGATGCTTGTACATAACATGAACAGCCACATAAATACTGGCAGATAATCTGGAGGTGTCAGAAGAGAAGCAGAGGTCTACACTGCAAAACTTCATGAGTATGTGCAGCAGCTACACAATTTCAGCTTGATTCATGTTGCCAAGAACACACCCGAGAAGGCAGTAGGAAAACAAAAGCCGAACTGTAGACAGTGAGAGACTAAAAGATTTAGGAATTCAAGAATCAAAACAAGAAACTGCCAATAACTTTCTTTTCCATGATACTCCTGTGACCATCCCAAATGGATTAAAATGAGAAATCTTCTGAAATACAGCTAAGACCAACTTTGTCAATGATCTCTAAAGATTCAACAGTAGAAATAACGAAGTGGAATTAATCGTTCTATGCATTATTTACTATTTACAAGTGAGTTTCACCTGCAACAAGCAAAATTCAAACACGAATATTCAGATCCTGGTAATCTCAGCTGGGTTTCAGAGCCAGGATATGGAAACCCAGACATCACAGGCTTCAGCATCTGTCTGCGAATGGGACAAAGAATTCTCCCAAGTTTAGCTGAAGTTGAAGGCATCGGTCATAATGAGCAAAGCTTTGATGCCGTGACCAGCTGTAGTGTGAATTTGTACAAGTTCAGTGACTACTCCACGGACTCAATGGTTTTGTTGAGTTCCCTCTATAGAATATTTCTCATTTTCACTTCAAATTACAAGTCCGTGCACTGCAAAGCAGTAACAAGGATGCTAAGCAAATATAATGTGAAAACTGATCATATTTTCTGAGGCGTCCTCTTCCTAGGATACCTTTGGCTGCAGTTTATGCTGCAGTGTGCTTGCTGTATGTGAATGAATCCTTGAAGCCAGCACAAAGTTCTAGTGTTTCTGAGTATAACGACTCACAGGCAACAGTTTTGAATGCAACACCAGGTCCTAAATCCATCCACTGTTTATAGAAAGAGCTGGATTTTGACAAAGAGGAGGCAGAAGCCTGAAAGAAATCACAGTTTCTGTGAGACTTGTTAAAAGCAACATTTCCAACACAGGGAATGGATTCTTTTCTGCTAGATTTCTCAGCTCTTACTGCTCTCTTCTCTTCCCCTAGCCCTAGAAAAATGATCACGTTAGTCTTCTATTTTATGGATTTCTTTTTTACTCAGTTTTGTCACAGAAGATGATGATCTTGATCCCTCACTAAATCTTTTTTCACAGAATTCAGCACTGACTTGCAGGAAAAGGTTGTGTTTTAGCGGTTTCCCTTCGCAGCTCTTCAGTTCATTATTACAGAAATGTGAAAGCTAGAAATGTTTTTGGAACACACCAGTAGAGTATTTCCCTGCCTTCTCAGAACTGCTCACTGATTATAGCAAACTGATTCATTCTACATCTCAGCTGAAGATAAATAACAAAACAAAACAAGAGCTGGCTTGGGAAAGCTAATTTGCAGAACTCATCCTTTTTGACGTATTTTAAACAAGATGTCAATTAGAACAGCAAGACTTTTTCATTTTCACCCTCAGTTGGTCATAATGAGCCACACTGGTCCCTCTCATGGTCCTCTGTGCACACACCCCGTATAATTGTGCTCACCAGCCTACTGCAGCCATCTAACCATCAAGTAAGAACATGTGCAGTCAGTAGCACTCAGGGATAACAGGCCAGGTTAATCACTGAAGTCAGTGGGAGGGTGTTTGGCCCATTAACTCAGAAATATAGGGAGTTTTCTTGTAGCCACTTTGCAGAACCTGACTATCTTGGCCCGTGCTCTTTCCTCGAGGCCCATCTATAGCACTCGTCAACGTCAGATGGAAATCTCAAATGGAAGAGAAAATCCCTTATGAGAATGGACTAGAGGTCCAGTTTAGCTGTGGCCTGAAGAAAATCACATCTCACCATAAAAGCCATGAGCAAATTACTGCCTCCTCCTGCACTATAATTTCCAGATAAAAATGGAGGAGGTTCAACCTCAACATGAGGAAATACTTCTTCACTGTGAGGGTAACAGAGCCTGGACCAGGCTGTCAGAGAGGTGGTGGAATCTCCATCTCTGGAGACTTTCAAAAGCCACTTGGATCTGTTCCTATGTGATCTGCTCTGGCAGGGGTGGGGTAACTAGATGATCTTTAGAGGTCCCTTCCAACCCCTACCATGCTGTGATTCTGTGATTTTTAGCTCCTATGGTTTAGAGAGATGCCTGGCACTCATGGTAGCAAGGACCAATAGCAACACACTGAAGTTTCTAATCGGAGAGGTCCATCTTGGTCCAGCATCTACTTACAGAAAAAACATGCACAAAAGCTAGGCGGGCCCCCAAATTTCCAAATGATTTTACTATTCCTTTAGAAATGTCAGTTCTCCCTAGCAATGTCTCTCATAAAAACCAAACCCAAACACACAACCAACATGGTCCCAGGGATTAAACTTGCTGCTTTTCTACCACGTGTGCACAATGGCAATGATGTGTAACTGGCGTAACTCCATTTAACATACATAAATCAAACAGCATCGCTAAACAGGAGGGGTTTAAGTTATGATCTGCTTAATGCTATTGCAAAATACATAATTGTACTGCTGATTTAAATTATTTTTTTTTTGAGCTAAAGAACCTCCTGCTTGACCTCACAGGGAGTGTGCTCTGAAAGCAGAAAGGAAGCATGAAAGAGAACAATGTAGTTTTACTCTAAGGGTTGCTCCTGCTATAAAACATACATAAACCTCTTGCAAACTCATACAGTTTTTATTGCTGTCAAAAAAAAAAAAATAAAAAAAAAAATCATTCTGTTATACATATTTGCTATAGCAGGACTGACAACAGATGGAGCAGACTGGTTTCTTTCCCTTTAGGAATGCACCTAAGAAAGCCCAGCTAAAGAAGAAAATGGTCCTGACATGGTGCACAAAACAGCACATTTCATAAAAGTTGGGCATAAACATAGAAAAATCTACCCTGGATATTCTTGCTTTTGAATTAAGACAGGCTGGCCACAGTCACATGGTTACTGAGGGTGTTTTGTGGAAGGATCTGAGCAATCAACTTTCCACAAACCAATGCTCACGAAAAAAATAAATTAAATTTTTTTTTGAATTAATGAATGAATTCAAATGCCTGAATCTTGTTCAAAAAAAAATTGAAAATGTGTCAACACAAATATCCGAAGAATGAATTCCTCTGGTTTTCTCCAATTGAGAAGCAGCCATTACATAAAACATATCTGGCCAAATGCACTCAGAACAACAGCTGAAATTCTGAATATTCACAGATTGCCGTAACACGAATAAAAAGAAAATAAAATATGAGATAATCTACTTCAGAGCAGGTCAGTAAATTAAAAGAGCAATAAAATTCACCAGGGAGAAATTATATGCCCTGCTGTAACCATCACACTGTCAGAACTTCCAGAGTTCGTTTTCTATACTGTAGCCTCAGCCTGATTTGGTATTTGCAACATAATTGAACAACTAACTCCTCTTTCCTTTACTTCAGGTTTCTGAGCAAGTGAAATTTCCCTCTTTCCCTGTTCCCTCCTTTAAGGATTGCTGCCTTAATGAAAACTTACAGTATCTTTATAGTATATATGTCAGGATATACAAGTATACATCGATACTATAAGCACTCCATAAACAGCTTTTAAAAGCTTTTCTCACTTCAGGGATTACCTAACATCGAGTGCAGTTTCATAGGGATTCTGGTTTGCATTAGAAAATTATAAACAAGAATTTAAAACTCCTGCCATCTGTATTTTCATGGCTTTCCTTCACGAGAGTTCGTCCGAAAATTCCTAGGAATTTTTTCCCTACTGCCAAATTTTTACTTGCTGTCACGAAGAAATTTTTAAGGCAGTCAACAAGAATGTTCTAATTCTTTTGTCCCCGTTTCTCAAAATATCAAAATGCTGTGATGTGCCTTGTTGTCCCAGATTGCCTGTCGGTAGATTGCAGGGCAGAACAGATCATTTTATGATAACCCAGAAATAAGGAGTTATGTGTTATCCTTGATTGTAATACCCACACTACTGCCACCAGCTGGGTCGTAGTACTCCGGCAGAACACAGACTTTGGGTTGGCTTAGCTCTGGAAGAAAATAAGTAAAATATTTACTGCACCTTTGATATTCATAGTGCCCCGAGAGTGCTAAATACCAACTATCAGCACTAAAGATAAAATGAATTTATGCTCGCTGGCACAGAAGTGTCTAGAAGGGTTGTAACAGATTGGATTTCCTCGGGGTCTGACAGCAGCCAATGCTCACGTACAAGTACTTCATTATATATTATCTGTGTTCATGACAGTGTTCACTGGAGTTACCACTTCTTGTCTTAAGGTTATAATTTTACATTAGGCTGTAGCCTTTTCACAGTCTCAAGTGTCTCTCTCCAGTACACGACGGCACGGTTTCCAACAACCTGTAGTTAATTAAATGCCACAGAGATATTGTATATATTCTATTTTATACCTCCTATCATACATATAAGCCTTTATAACGTCTCTCCTCCCCCATGACTGAAATACCTTCCCTGCCAGGCGGCCACGAGCTGAGCAGGCAGCCATGGCAGCCCTCCCTTCAGAAAGCTGCTTGGGCATTAATAGGAAATGCAAGATGCCACGTCGCCCGTTCACAACGATCACCACATGTCATCGTGTTCCCAGAGAACAACAAAACCTCGGTGCTTCTTAGAAAACAAATTCGCTGCCCATCCAACGGGTGACAGCTAATACAGATACTCGAGTCTACCCGTGACAGCTGCTAAACACAAACAAGCTGTCACCTGGCTGGTCTTTGCCTGTGCTTCCTTGTAAGAGCCTTACAGAAGCAGACATCCTACCCATAATGAGATTACCATTGATATCAGGTGCCCAGGCAGTGGATGGAAAAGGTATATTTGCCCGTGAATAGAATTACCCAGAGGTGTCAATAACTAGGAAAGTCCTTATGTTCTCCTATATATCGAATACATTCAAAAACCAACCAGGAATAGGCTTCATATTGCCAGGTTAGAGCCCTGGAACATCTCACAAAAGTAAATAATTAATGTTCTCCACTTTCACATCTTCAGCGAGAGGGGTTCTCTGGGGCTATCGGTTGTATCATCTCACCATGAGACCTGAATAGTGGAAACCACGTAGTTCTGAGGCAGGGTTGAGTCGGCCACCCATCACCAGGCAAGAACTGAGCAAAGCCAGGCAATCTGACCCCAAATGAAAACCTGCTCAGCTAGGCACCACTTCCTCACGTGAATCACGACTTTGGATGAACGCGAAGCCTGGCGACCCAGCATTTTTTGATAGCCGAAGATGATTGAGACTTAAAGTTGATATTGAGACTTAAAAGTTGGTACTTCCCCCAGAGCATCAGAAGTAGGATAAAGTCACAGGCTTTGAGGGAAAGTGCAATGCAGTGATTTCCTCCAACGCCTTGAATCAATCTGCTGCAAGCACCTACCTTTGCTGCGTCCATGACGCCCGCGGAGCGCGGCCACAAGTTACGTGCTTTAAGGCTTCTAAAAGGAACAAAAGCTAAAGCAAAAAATGGACTCACACATCTTAAAAGTGCCACCAGGATCCCTACAAAACCCACCCTTCCCAAAAAACAAACACACAAACAAGGATCCATAAACAGTCTCTTTTTTAGAGCAGATGGAGTCATTCACAGAGGATTTTTCAACCAAGTTACAAACCATGTTTTTAAAGATTTCAAGGGGCCTGGGTAATTACTCCCTAGCTGTGGCTGTATCTCCTATTGTCCCTTCTCCCCTTAGGTATTATTCTAAGTGAGACATCCTTTCATTTGGCTACAGAGCTTTGGAAGTGTCGGCATGTGGCTCTGGAGATTCTTTTCCCATCTGTTCAAAGCATTTTTATGCTCCTGGGCTGAAAGTGTGGTTGTTCTACTCCGAGTACTTCAAATACCTGTCTGAATGCTTGAGTCCTGGGAGCAGCCTTGCTGATTCCAATGCTACGTATTACACGGACATAGAAGTGGTTCCATATCCATATGCTTCCATTCCCTAGAGGGGATACCACTTTTCTCAGAGGGAATGGCTGCAAGCTGTGCCAGGGGAGGTTCAGGCTGGATATTAGGAAACATTTCTTCACTGAAAGGGTTATCAAACCTTGGAATGGGCTGCCCAGGGCAGTGGTGGAGTCACCATCCCTGGAGGCTTTTCAATGGCATGTGGACCTGGTGCTTAGGGACATGGTTTTTCTGTGAGCCTGCAGCATTGGGTCGAAGGTTGGACTGGATGATCTTGAAGGTCTCTTCCAATCAAAGACATTCTGCGTAGCTATTGGAAAACAAATTCCCCCACGACAGCCAAGAGGCTCAAGTACCACGGCGATGGTACAAGTGCTGTAGCCAGCTTGATTCTCCCTTATTATTAATGTGCCAAAATGATCAGAGATGATCTCACACAGTCAAAAGAATGGAAATGATCCACTGCTGGTGGCTTTCAACTGAAACACAAACATAATGCACAGGAAAGTACCGTTCTTAAAAGTACCTCTCTGTAGGCGATGGGGAAGAGGATGCAAATGGCTGTCTAAAGCCATTGCTGCTTTGATCTGGGTTAAACAAGCCAGTATTTTAAAGATCACCCACAGACCAAGTGGCAGGTGTGTGTTTCTGCTTCTTATTAGGAAAAGCCCCAGCTGCCTTCTGCGAGTTTAGCTTTGGGAGCCGGAGCGTTCCAGTTTCAATCTGCATTCTGGGACAGGCAGCGCAGACCAATTAATCACGAAAGCTCCCTCAGATTCTCTCACCTTCTTTTGTCTTTGAATAGCACGATACAAAATAAAAATGGGTCATCAACACATGAGCAAGGAAGCTGTGATACCCTATCCTTGAGGAGATGTTACACTTGCAGCACAGACGCAGAGAAACGCAACCACCTACTCGACGCAGAAGTGCAGCATCGGGGGGTGGGTATTGTTTGCTTGGTTTTACAGGGAGCACTAAAATACTTTTTTTTAATAGCAAAAATAGTGATAGCTTTTGACTCTGTAAATCCCAGGTGAAACAAAGAGCTGGAACACAGAGGAACAGATTAACTCCCTGCTCACCAAAGATGCCCGGCGTCAGCAGGAGCCGTGAGAAATCAGGGCATTTGGGCAATAAAGGTGGGGGCCAAATGCCTGCCCCATGGGATGTGCTTACAGGCTAGGAGCAACCAGTAGACAAGAGAATCATGGAATCATTTCAGTTGGAAAAGACCTTTAAGATCATTGAGTCCAACCATTAACCCAACACTGCCAATCCCACCGCTAAACCATGTCCCTCAGCACCTCATCAACCTGTCTTTTAAATACCTCCTGGGATGGTGACTCCACCACCTCCCTGGGAAAGGCAGAGACCCACGTTTATGGAGAAAAAAAAAGAAATTAACTGGAAAAAAGGGTAGTTTAAAAAAAAAAAAGACCTAGAAATGGAAGAAAGTTGTCATGAGAGATATAAAGCCTCATTATCCTTCACTTGGTTTTCATGAAGAGAGTGAGGAGGGACTGTACACAAAACCAAGGGGGAAGAGAGGCAAAGAAATGACAACTCAAATCTCTGACTCAGCAGAAATCAGCCAAAGGCTGCTGTACAGCTTCAACAGCAGTAAGAGATTCCTTTGGGACAGCCCAAACGGGCAGAAGTAGTAGGTTGAAGCCCATGTGACATTTATTTTGGGTTAAAATACCCAAAAAACCCCAAACCCAAACCAGAACTAGAAGGCTCTGCAAGGATTATTTGAATCATAAGAATAGCAGAAAATAGTTGGCATGGAACATTTAGCAAATTATACCTAAACTGCAGAGAGTCAGCATGCGTTTCCCCACAGAGAGCTTGCCTAACCCATCTCGTACCGCCTCATTGAAGAAGCAGCAATAAGAGGAAAGATTTTACAGGGAGAGGATCTGTGGGTATAATTACACGGCCTGCAGGAAACGCTTTTGACAGAATAACCAGCTGGAAGTTCAACATGAATAGGGGAATAACCACAACAATCAAGCTTCAGTCAATGCAATGTTATGGTGGAAGAGAGATAGGAAAGAACACGAGTTTACATTAAAAGAGATCTTCGGTTATGGGGCACCAAGGGAGCAAAGGGTCTGGAATGACAAGGCATATTCTGCGCTATTCCCAGGCAAGAATCCCAAGAGAGGTGAAGCTTTGTGTTTAACCAAGAATAAGCCACAGACTTAGAAGGAAAAAGGAAAAATAAAAATGAAGTTTTGCACATATGAGGTTTAAATTTTAAGGCTGGAAGAGACGGTGATGAATTCTCGTGACTTCATAAAGCATGCAATGCCAGAGAATGTCACCCAGTAATTCCTGGCTGGACAACCACAGATGTGGGAAAAATACTTTTCATTTAAATACTTCTCAATTTAAATACAAATTCACTATGTCCATAGATTAATTGTTCGGATGGTTAATTACTCTCAGTGAATCTTAAATGTACCCTGAATTAGTCTGTCTCCAGTTTTCAACCTCTGGCTTTTGTTGCACCTTTGTTTGATTTCAGCACACTCTTCAGTGCTCTCCCTGGAGCTTCTACACGTTTACTCAAGTTGCATTTTTCTCTAATTTACTAGTAAATGCCTAATCAGCACACAGTGACAAAAACAAAAAAACCCAAACAAACAAAAAAAAAACCCAAAACACACACACAAAAAAAATCAAAGCCATTACAGATAGAACTGCATCTTGGGATGGACAAGAAAATCCAGTTTGATTTCCTGAGAATGGCTCTACAATCTGGCTGCTGGTAGAGTTAACCCTGATTCAGTTTCTCCTGATTATTTATACTTAATCAGAAAAGAATGTGGGGCAACTACACAGTTCTGGTTAGAGGAAAGTAAAAAACAAAATAAAACAATGGACAACAGGGAAGGTTCAAGAGAGGATAAGTGAGATAATGACCCTAAATGGTAAGCAAAAGAAGGTTAAACATGCTGTGGAGAAGAGAAGATTAACAGAAGCCCTCTCCGATATCTGAAATACCTTTAGGGAATAGAAAGGATAAATTTTAGTAGAGTGGCAATTTATTAGAGGGAGATGAGAGCATGATTAATTAATTAACGTCTGTATTAGTTAATGACGATGAAAAGCTCTGTATTACTGCTGAGCTGTATAATGATAAAGAATAACAGCAGCAGAGAACTTTACATTTTTTAAGGCAGAAATTTAACAGAATTACTAGGGAGGTTTCACCAGGCTGTGGAAGCATCTGGGTGAGGATGCAGGGGAGGGAGGAACAGGGACAGAGCTGCTTCAGCCAGGGTATATTTTTGATATAATACAAGAGCTCTTAGTTTGAGCAGCTCATTTTTTGCCACCTCTGCCTTCAAAATAAGTGTAACTATTTTCCAGTTAACCGAGGTTCCAGGTTTTCATTACAGAAGGGAGTTACCTTTTCACTGGTCCTAAGGAAATACTCAATATTCTAACCCTGCAACAGGAAAAAAAAAAGAAAGCCAAAATATGACATTTAAATACCAAAAACCATACACCAAATAATTTAGGATATTTTTGCCTGGAGTGATTTCACATATTGTGGTCTCTGAGGTGTTTTACTGAGTCTTGATAACTATCATAAAGCTTATTGAAGCAGATGTTTTATTCAAGCAAGAGGCTGATTTCTATCAAACAGAAGCTATAATCTCCTTAAAGTCTCTTTAATTTGGAGAGGCAAAGACCGGTTTTAACTGCATCTCAGCTTAAAATATATATTTGGTTCTTACTTGTCTTTCTCCTTTGATTGGGGAATAAACAAGTGGAAACAGGTGGTTTCCTTTCAATCACTGAAATTCAACATATTGCTTATGAAGAGATATTTTTGCCAACCAAAAGCACTCCTCTTATTCTCCTGAAAGGACAAGGTAAAAGCTAAAGTTTTGCAGTGTAAACGTAAAGAAGGTACAAAGGTAAAGGTTTAGTCTAATGAAACAGAGGAATTAATAGAACTGGGATGCCATTGTGATTGATAGATGGCCTAGAATTAAGTAGACTTTAACAGGATGCCTCTGTAGAAAAGAAAAGCTGTTGCCAACCACTTACTTATTTCAGTTCTACTGACCGAGACAAATCCAAGGGCTTTAAATAGGAAGAAAATCTAATTTTAGCTTCTAAGAATCAATTTCAAAGTGAATGTCTTGGACAGTAAAGTCAATAGAAAACATTTAGCCACTAATTCCATAGAGGTTTTCGTGAGGAGTTTGGGGTTGGGGTTTTTTTTTATCCTTGAGATTTCAACAATAAAATATAAAACCATCTCTGTGTTTCTAGTACTACCCAGGAGACCAGCATTCTGACAATGAACTCCTGCACAGTGTTTGGTAAAGCCTCTTAAGTTTCCTGTGCCTCGAGGAATGGCGATAACCTCTGCAGCACCCAGGATTGTCTTTTAAACGGTACTTTTTGTTTGCTTCAGTTTGAGTGCTGCTTTTCAAAGGCTTTGCAATTGAAAAACAAACTCAGGTGATAATCTGCTTTTTTGTCAGGGCACAGAAGCCTAACAGCAGCAGTAATTTCTTGCCTTGCAGTAATACCCGGGCTGTGATGTTTTGCCAAGATACAATGTAGAATCACAATGGAAAGAATTAGAAGAAAATGCCAGGACCACGTTGATAAGATAATGAAATAACGATGAGAATGTTACTGTGGTTGAACTATAGGTATTTCACAGAAAGGCAGGGGTTGGAGGGGACCTCTGAAGATCATGCAACCCTCCCTGCCAGAGCAGGACAAAACTAGAGCAGATCATGCAGAAATGCATCCAGACAGGTCTTGACAGTCTCCAGAGAAGAAGTCACCAGAAGTAGTAAGTCATCAGCCTGGCTTCATAAACCAGAAACTAAATCCTCATTGAATATATAGTCGGTGTTGAATTTTGTTGTCTTTCCTCAGGCTACAGTCCTGCTGAAGTCAAAGGTTTCTTTGAGGAGACTGGAAAGATGTAGTGCAAGAACGTTTTTTAATGGAAAAAGTAGAAATTTGGCTTATTAGTTATGTCATTTTTGTGTGTGACATCCACTGGCAGGTAGTGGGGGGTAAAACCTATCAAGCAAGCAGCTCAATAGACCGCCGTGTCCCAGAGCTCGACATTTATATAAGCTCTAATTACATGAAACCTCACCAACTTATTTGCCCAGTGTGAGCCTCACAGAGTGGTATTTGCCTAGTAAATATTTTTGAGAGAGCAAAAGACACTAATTAAAAGCAAGCACTAAAGTCAGGGTTGTTTACTACTATTTCTCCAATAATTCTCCTTTTTTAATAAACAGAACTGAAAGCACAGTTGTTTAGATCAAGTTTTGCAGCCACAATAATGGTTTAAGGCTTGTCTGCCAGATACTGGTGTGGAAAAAAAAAAGAGACACAGACAGAAAGAGTTTCATGGCTAAAACACAGAATTCTTATCAGTTGTACTGGTGGCTGTTTTCAGACTTGCTGATTTTTATTCTGAGATTAAATAAACGCAGTTCCCTCAGCCTCTCCCCAGCTGTAGTCCCTTCTAATGCTACGCTGCCTTCCAGCACATCAACTCACCCCCTGAATTTGGCATCATTTGGCAAGTTGCTGAGAGGTGCATTCTGGCCCATCACCCAGGTGAGGCTGGTAAAACCCTGGCCCTGGTTGCCCAGAGAAGTTGTAGATGCCTAAGGACTGAAGTGAGGCTGACTGGTCTGTAGTTCCTTCCTCCCTGCCCACTCTGAAGGTGGTGCAGCATTTCCTTTTTCCTGTCCTATTACTTAATTCATGAGAATTAGTTGCAAAAGTTTATAAAGTCCTCAGATGAACGATAGGATGCAAGGGTCCTGCTCTGAGGCGTTACTGAATTTTGGTCCTAGAGAAGAACTCCTGTTTCTCAGCAAACAATCTGTTCACTCCCCTGATGCTGCAGTTCCAGGAAACAGGAGGGCAACCCAACAGCATCCTGCCAACGAAAGGGGCAGCCCAGTCCCCCTTTGTGTCAGCCTTGGTGGTTGCCAGGACCAGCCAAAAGACAATCCAACTCCCTAACCCATCTGAAAGCTAACTGATCAAAACAAAACAAGTCAAAACAAGAGACCTTTTTTTTTTTTTTTTCTTTTCTTCCCTGTCAGGTTAGTGATACAAGTCATGAAAAAAAAAATCACAACAGACTAGGCAAAAGGAAAGGGAGGAGAGGAGATGAGGAGGGAGAAAGAGGCCATGCCTTTGTGATGGCAGCAAGCCAACAGACCAGCTTGGCCGTCTGTGAAACCGCAACCGAGAAAACACAGACCTTTAGGATCCTAAAATAGTTCACTAGAGCAATAGTTAGCTCAAGTAGCTGCAGTTGTAAGCACAGAAAAATCATCTCTTTAATCATTTAAAAATGGTCAGATGAGGGGAAATTTAAGCCATGCTTCTTTAGCCACTGAAGCAGACAAAAGATGCGTCCAAGCTTCTAACCTAGTTCTCAAGAATGGACCACAAGGCTCGACACGAGCTGGTTTCTCAGGCTGATGTGCATGATTCCACCCTCAGCAATGCCACTTAAGGTCTCCATCACTCTTCCCCCCCGCCAGCACCCGGACCAGAGATGGTACTTTAGTTGACATTTATTTAACCTGCACAGAATTTAAAGTAAAACTGCAGCTGAATGAGATCACGTGCAAGCTGCCGCCTCTGTTTATTCCATCGAGATTATCCTTCTCCATTGCTTTATTTCGTGGGGGAAGTCAGATAAGGATTGTGTCTTGAAGTCTGCAGCATGTACAGAGTTGAGGAGGTAAGTTGTGTTTTAAGCTGCACTTCTTTGCTGGGTTTTGGGCGGGGCTTGTTATTTCTGAGGCCATCACAGCCCTTTCACAGACTCTATAAGCAGATCTCGATGGTTGATGTGTTTTGCATTTTGTAAAAGAACTTCTTTTTTTTTCCTAAATAGATCCCTACTCTTCAGAAACTCCCTTCTCAGCCTTTGCACTTTCTTCCAGCTACACAGTTAACATCAGCTGTTGTCTAGGAAACACATGTTGTGTTCTCCTCAGCATCCCGACACCATTAATGAAAGGAATCCCTTTGCATCTCCGGGTCACGTCACGTTAATTCAGCAACTCTGCGCGAGAGCCAAGTGACTGATATCATGTGCAACCTTCAAAGCAAAATGCTCTTTACAAGGCAGCCAGAGTGACAGAGGTACCCTAAGGAAACCTTCCTCACCAGCCCAAACCACAGTTAGCTGTACGGGGAATCGCACGTGTTCAGAGAATCACCCACATTCAGAGGAGAGCACCTTGTACTTACCGAGAACAGCAGCAAAATATTCAGCAACTGGAATGGCCCAGAGTAGGGACATTTTCTCAAGACAAACTCCATACATCCCCTTTGGACTGCGATGGACAGTGAGTCTATATAAGAAATCACATGAGGATTTTTGATGTTGTGTTGTCCAAAGGAAAAAATCTTTTAAAAAATAAAAAAAAATCCAAGCCCAGACCTCAGTACTTATTTAATGCTTTTTTTACCTTGAAGGTATGGCAAAGCTCTTCTCAGTTCATCCATCTTCTCCATCTTTCAGAAGATGAGTAGGTAGATTCATCGAATAACACAGGAAGACTAAGCAAGAGTGGGCAGACAGGATTGTCATCTGGAACTCAAGTGGCACCAACCAGACAAGTTCAGACAGACTGGAGACCACCTTTGCTTTTCTTCTTTATTTTTTTAATTAAATCAAAGTGATCCTTCTGAGGTCAGCCTGCCATGGAAGGAGGTTCTTAGAGCATAAGGTCACCACCAGCTTTATGAGTAGCATCATCAAATCATGGGGTCCAGTTGGTCAAGCTGATCTTTCAGCTTGGTGATTTTACAGACCAGTGGAGGCTAGGACTGGCTGAAATTCTTCTCTGGTTTAATTAGAGGCTTTGATGTCCTGTAAGAACATAATTTTCTCTGGGCCAGATGGGAAATCTGTTAAGAGAGTAGACCAGCAAAAATCACGCCCAGACCATGAACAGTTCTAGAGAAAACGGCTCAGAGAAAATCAGCTTCAGTGAAAGAATATATGGCTTCATGGGTAAGAAAGGTTAGTTGCTAACGGCCTAGATGAAAAAAGACTGCTATAAAAACAGAAGTTACCTGTAAGAAAAGTGGACTGATGCCCACTTGAGTTAAGGTAGTCCCTAAAATCCAAGTGGACAGCCACAGAAGTACTCCCAGCTGTTCTACACTTACAAAACTGTGTGAGAATTGAGACTCCAGTGATATAAAGATGATATAAAGATGATATAAAGCTTTCAAGAACAGGTAAAACGGGAAGGTCTCCTTGAATTTTTATTATTGGCACAAGAAACAAAAATACAAACTGACCTTTATTAGAAACCACACGGCTGCACCAAGGCTGCTCAGCTTGCTGTGTAGGCTTGGTGGCAACGAGCTGTGAGTGCAAATGCCTCCTGATCTCTTAGGATGGGATGAGATACGGGACACTGCAGCAAGGAGAAAAGGAGGCTCAGGCCATGCTCTATGCAGACTGAAAGGGGAAAGATACCCACAGATTGTGTGAAGACTAAAGATGGGGAGCGTTCATTCCAGCCCACTGCCAAAGAGACAGCAGATGCAGAGAGCAGGAATGGATTCCAACTGGAATACATTATTTGTTGTCTGTACCCACTGACATCTTCTCCGTGATTTTTTAATGATACACCACACTTTTGGTTCTTTGCTCCAGGGAAAGCAAGCCTGCAATAAAATGATAATAATAAAAAATAATAATAAAAAAAGAAGCCATAATCCTGGTGATTTACAGTCTCCAGAGATGTGTAAATCATCCACTCTCCTCAGAATATTAAAACTATTTGCCCTTCAAACCCAGACCCGATTTTTTGCAGAGGGCATCTCGAATCAATTAAAGGTCAGATCAATATCACTATTTGTAGGCTATTTAGAATACATGCCAGGAGACATTTCCATATTAAAATTCAACAAGACATTACACCAACAAACTCACTCTTGCCCGAGGTTACCCCTTAAACAGAAAAGGAGATATTTCAACCTGTTTATCCCGCTCTCCTCCATATTAACTTGTCATGTTGGGCATGGCTTCTGCCTTTGCAAATTGAATTCATGTCAAACCCTGCAGTTTTCCTTGCTTGCTGTTGCTGCATTACAATTCTTGTCTTCTTTCTCCAAGATCGAGATGTAATTTGGGTGGTTTCCCACTAAACAATGCTTTGCAAACTGGTCCCCACCCACTACGTGATGAAAACTTGGCCACGCTGTTAGACTTCCTAAGGCTCAGCACCTCTCCCCAGGTCTTTTAGTTGTAGATTTGCAACAGAAATCAAGAGCTTTACCTAAAAGTGGTGCAAGTGAAACAGATGATGAGTTACAGCAATTTCCATTCGATGAGTTGGGACCCAAATCTTGCTCTAGCTTTGACATTCACTCAGAGATGTGTCTCTTAGCTGTCAGTGGCTGGTGAGTGAACAACCTTGACTGGGCTCAAAGACAGCCTGGATGATTTTGGTGGTCTTTTTATGTTTCTATTCGCAAGAAAAGTGCACTGGGAATGGCATCAGAAACGCAAATGCTGTCCCCTATAACCCTTGAAATGGGTCAAATGTATTTCCCACTTCTCTGATTAGATGCGAGTGCATAATCAGGAGGCCCAGGTACTGAGATCTGCAGCCTTTGCTTCTACATGAAATGCTCCTCAGCAATTGCTATTATCAACCTTTGCAGTAAAAGATCACCAGGTCCTTTTCCTCTTCCATTAAAAGATTTCAAGATGGAAAACAAAGGTCAGTTCATCCCAAATATGGTGTCCTCAGGGATTTCAAGAAGCTTTCTACAAAGGTGATTTGCTTCCACCACCATATATTTTTCTCTCTTCCCTCCCCATTCTGCATACATGAGGTAAAGCTGATGTCATTTGCTTTTTGAAGCCCACCTTCCTCAATTAAAGTGACCAATCAATCATTTTGATCAAAGGTTAATGAGCATTTGGGGGAATCATCCCTTTCCCTGGAATTACCTTGAAATTTGGAGTTGCCCAAGTGCTCCTCTATTTTGTGTCTCAAAATGCTTCTGCTTTTTAAAACGGATTTTCTTGTTTAAAAAAAAGCTTGGACAAAGAAGGAGGTAAAATAATCAAAGATACAGGCTAGGTGTTGAATCACATATGGAAAGGCAGGGCTCACATGGTGGCAAAGGCAATTTCCTCTCAGGGAAGCAGAGGTTTGCCAAATCCCACAAACAGCTTAATAGTTTTACTTATTTTTATCTGTATTTGCTCTGTACACATCATTAATTCTTTTTTTTTCCAAATGCCTCTTAATTTTGAATAAGATTTCACATGGCAGATTGTTAGGGAGGTATTGAGACCATAATCATGCTCTTCCACACTCAAAAAGGAGTCAGCTGCAGGATGAGGATTCACATTCTAAGCATTGAGAGCTCACATCTCAGCCCCAGCTGTGTCAGGAGCTGGAGATGTCAACCAAGGACTGAAGAGAATGTTGTGAAGAATGAGAGAAGGAGACCTGGGGAAGAGAGGGGAGAAGAAAAGCCCAAAGAACTCTTTCAGTTACTTGCATACACCATAAACGTGAACCTCCCTTGCCACTTACAAAATAAATACACACTTGTAAACTTCTTTTTTGTTTTGATTAATAAGCTGTAAGAATATATTGAAAGGGTATATTAGAACAACAAAAATCTAAAGAAGGTAATTTATTTTTCATATTTAAACAAGGACAAGAAGATTATTAGCAAACTGAATGGCATTTGATGTTGATACTACAGGGGAATACAAATGTAACTCAGTTCCAGAGATCTGAGTATCTAGGTTTATGCTTTTGAACACCACACCTACAAAAGGCCAAGGTTAACATGTAAATTGTGTTTCTTAGGCCAGTTAACAGCACTATTCCTGTATGTAAGGGCATTTATTATCAACTTAAGCAGTGAGCAATCATATAAAATGAGACCAAGATAAGAAACTTACAGTAAAATCCATTCAGAGGCTGAGAAATTTGCAGTGATTTACATCTGCTTGAGAAGATGTGGATACCAGGAGATTGAATTGACTGCTGTTCAAAAGCAGGAGTGGAGGTAAGATCAATCTTCTACTCATTAGGTAGTGCAGCTACAGCAGACCTTGGAAAAACCTTCCTTTACAAGACTTTCAGCTTTTACCATTAAGAGACCATTTGAATAAGGAAATGAGATCACCCTGAGCTGGAACTCACAGCGGGAAGAGGATTCTTTAGAACACCCCCTCGCTGCACTTCCAGAAGTCTGTGTAAATCCAACTCACAGCTTTTCCCCAGCTTTAGAAAGAGGGTGTTGTGTTTACTGGCAAGACCTTGACAGGTTTGATTTAAATCACGAAGCGCACGTCAAGCCTGACATCACATCAATTCCAAGTCTACATCATCCAGAATAATACAGAACACACTCGCCTGGTATCTGAGACAGTAAAATCTTCCTAGCTGATTCTAATATTCAGGCAGAGTATTGGGAAAAATTGTCAGCTAGGAAGATTTTTCTTCTTTCTTTTTTTTTTTTTTTAATAGAAACTGTGAAACCATTCTGTTTTCATTTAAAAATTGCTTAGCTAGGGGGGGAATTTAAACTTACATTTCAATTTCATTATCAAAATAGTAATAATTATCTTTAAGAGATGTCACTGTGAAATTAACGTCAGCCACAGCAGCCTCACATGGGTAATGACATTTTTATTAATCCATTAAACCCAGAGGATTTCAATAACACATTCCAAAGGTTATTATTTACTCTGTGATCGTTAACTTAGCATAGCTCATATATAGCAAAAGCAAATGAAATATCAGTTAACTGCTTAGGAAGAGAGATAACGCAAGCAAGAATACATCCAATAAATTAACCTGTTACATGTAAGTACAGAAGTACTGTAGCTTGTTGAAGCTCCTTACTGATGGGGAGTGGTGGTCATAGGGAGACAAAGGACTTCTGGCAGACAACTGCAGGATACCAAAGACACCCACACAAGCTCTACTAAAAGAACTGGTGCTCACGTGCACATCAGTACCCACATAAATCTGCTCTATCCTCAGGCAAACAAAACCCCCTTAGAAGAATCCTCTGTACCACTTAACTGCATAAAATAAGCCTTCTCTGGTACCTAAAGCTTGCATTTTGTTCGAGTTTGAAAGAACCACTTATGTGCAGGCTTCAGGCTTACCATCGAGGAGCAGAGACTAAGACAGAGCAGCACCACGTGTCACCTCCTGGATTGCAGCACAACACCCACCACAGGTAGGTCTATCAAATGTACAGCATAACTACGGTCATGAACCCTGGAAAACACCCACCACGGAAACAGCAGCCTCATTTTAGCATCAAAACTCAGAAGCAGTTTGCTAATTCGTACGACATTGGTACAAAGTGTGTTTTCTCAACGTGGGGAAGAAAGGCAAACCACCCTCAGAGGGGACGGAGGGCAAGCGATGCGTAGAGAAACAACGCTACTTATCACTGATGGTACACGATGGGAGCATTCAAAAGCACTTGCGATGGACAATAGAAGGACCAGCTTCCTCATATTCATCTTTACTGATCCACATTTGCTGAAAAGTGGACAGAGATGCCAAAATTGAACCCCCAATCCAGACAGAGTATTTACGTTCTGGTGGTGCAATCATCTAGAAGAGAAGTGCAGTCTGTCGTAAATAAAGTGACAAGCAAATAACACAGTAAACTTCTTCTAGATGAAAGAACTAGGTGAAAGGTTTTTCATCTTAGAAGCACAACTCCATTGAAGTAAAGCACCTGAGAGGAAGAAAGGTCTTCCACCTCAATAACAGAGATGCTGTAGTGTTACTAGGAGCAGACAAATCATAGGTTGGAAGGGACCTTAAAGATCATCTCGTTCCAACCCCCCCTGCCATGGGCAGGGACACCTCCCACTAGAGCAGGT